>JARYGA010055065.1:0-41230 GCA_030545235.1 Helianthus tuberosus
AGAATTTGATCAGTTCCTTGTTTCCCAAACCATATGCGGTGGGGGCTACCCCATGTTATCCACTATACCCGTTACCATATCGACCACCGATTGAAGTAAGTTGGTGCCCTAACGTCAATGTCTATCATCATTGACTAGTGCCCAGATCCATTAGTTCATGCATGTCCTCTACGGCACGATGTGAGGCTTGTCAAACCTAAATAGCGCTATCTAACTAATGACCCGCTCGCCATTGGCCCGACGATTAAGTCGATATAAAATGAGGGACTTCATGATAGAGATTTTTGGTCTAGTATCTGTGTTGTCACCCTTCAATAAAGAGGGTGTGTACGAAATCTCCAAACTAGGAGATTACGCAGGTTTCCAATCAAATCCTTATCGCATGTTGTCACCCTTCAAAAAAGAGGGTGTGTAACCAGGAGATCAAGCAGTTTCAGTTTAAATAATTTACCCATTCCCAACCCTTGGGAATCCCATGCCTTGTGGAAAGTGTGAACTCACCTTTGGTTGCTCGGCTTGACTCTTAAAAATAGTTAACAGTCAGGGTTGGTCAATCACGTCCTAATATGATAACCATTTAGTTTGTTAATGATTTTATATAAAACACAAAGTTCCTACAAGCATCTATCATATAACAGGCACTCACTTTAACAGTTCACGCCCATATAAACATCCCGTCTATAACCATAAAAAAAAGAATACGATATTGCACATAACACTTTCATTGACATCTACCACGTTAGATCATTCTCAGATAACCTACCCGACATTTAGACACGTAAATTACGACTTACGTCGTTTCAGCTTTAATATCCCAAACTGGGCTATTTCCGGGCATTTTAATAAAATAGTTAACTTATTCTAAAAATTTCCAAATTTATACAGAGTTTCTTAAACGATCCAAATATTATTGTGTAAAAATCTCGGAATCCAATTCATTACCAATTATTTTATAAAAATCATTTACCGGGCTCAATCAGATTCGTCACTTTCTGACTGCAGTCCACGGAAAAATTCATTTAAAATTTATCGTAAGTCCGATTAATGAAATTCCAGTTGGAGAATTACAACGACATCAGTGGAAATCTACAGTACAAATTTCATGACCTGACACTATACAGATTTCAAGTTATGATGAAAAATTAACACATATTTTCTGCAGAAAAACGCAGCTTTTGCTGCTGTACAAAATGGACCTTTAAAAATAGCAAACGACCTCAAAAAAAATATGATTCCAGTGCCATTTGATTCGTTTTTCGAAAACTTATAATTTAGACTTTAGAAAATAAATTTTTCGATTAATAACAGTCCGTTTACAGCCAACTGAAGTTGGCTGTAAATGTTACTCAACATGCTATTTATCGCTTAAACATTACTAAAACGCGCACGTATGATCACAACACCTTCTAATAACAACTAACATCAGGTAATAAGTCATTTACAGCAGACTCTTATCAACTTTAACAAGCTCGGGCATCAAGTTCCTAAACCCTAATCCACATACACGGGACTACACATATTATCGTTATCATCATGCAATGTTCTTGATTCTAATAAACCCTAACACATAAGCATTATTGTATTTAACACAAACCCAGCCACGATAACATCAGATGAATCATTAAAACTTTCATCATTACGAGTTTCAATCCATTAACAAAACCCTAGTTATTACTAATCACTTTTGCAGTCAAATCACCAATGACGCGCGATTTCTAGTAATCCTAGCTTACAAATATTCTCATGAACATCAAGAATCATAAGGAATAATAAAGGCAGCCATGGTGTGCACCCATAAATCCAGAAATCAAAAATAGCTACGAAGGTTACCGGGTTACAAAAGTGCTGAGGATCGCTAGTTGTAAGGACCTTCAAAAATGTCCTCAAACAAACCGTTAGTAAAAACCTGGACCCCTAAACCCTAATCCATATAAAAAAATCAAGAAAATCTTATTTTTGGTCCTCTCGCGGGCCGCGTAAAGGATGACCACACCCTTACGCGGGCCGCGTCAACACCAAATTTGACCGGAAAAGCATCTGGGCCACGTGTTGCACGCGTGGCAAGTCTACTGATGACACCGTAGCCCTAATCTACGTCTAGCTAGCTCTCGCGGGCCGCGTAAAGTTTAAGGGTGTCTTACTCGGGCCGCGTAAGACTCAAATTCTGGCTATAAATAGAACGGATCCTGAGCTTTCATCTGGTGTCGAAATCATTTCATAAAAACGAAGTTACACTGCTCTAATTCGTAAACTACATTCAAGATATAGAGGTGCTGCTACGATACCGGGTATTAACTCGATCCCTGCTACGATTCAATGTCCGATCAATTGAAACTACCCAATGGATGTTTAAGTGCTGCCCACATTAGGGCCATACTTTGTCATTAGTCGTGAATTCGACGGATGTTTAAGTATAGTAGCACTTTGTCATTCATTGTGAGGGTTTTAATCTCGTGAGTTATCGTAAATGCTGTCTTAGTTACTGACCAAGTTCGTGTGCATTGTTATTTAAATTAGGTTACAAGGCTAATCAGTAGGCTAAACTCTGCCCGTATAAATCTACAATGTGAGTCATTCTCTTTTATCAAAAGTATTTTACAATACTCCATTTTCAAATGTTATAATTACAGGGATTAAGTCATGATTATCTTAAATCACTGGCTAGTTGGGTATTGTGCACATTACTAAATTTCTCACCGTTAGGCTAATAAATCCTAACAGTGATAATCATCACTACTTGGGGAAAGACCCAATAGTGGTATGACCATCGTCACCAGGTGACACGGCGCCAGATAAAATAAGATAGAAGCCATTGTAATCGCTCTTATGATGTAATTTATAACTATGAGTCATTTTATCAAATTGAGTGACTCGCCATTATTTCCCCGCTGATAAAATATTTTTAAAACATGTTTCAGGCGACCTTCTGTAAATCAAGGAAAACGTGCTACGGAGCACTAACAAGCTTGAAGAGGTGGCTCAGTTAAAATGAATAAACATGTTTTATAAATTAGGGAATGTCCTAGTAAATTCCTCTATTGTAAATTACAGGGTTTATCCCGAATTATGAAATAAAATAATCGGGTGTTTTCAAGTTTTAAAAGATCTTGTTAAATCTTCCGCTGTCGCATCAATCAATACCACGGGTTCCTGTCCCGCGGCTCCTGACCGGGTCAAACCGGGGCTAGGGCCGTGACAGGAAAATGTGGTATCAGAGCCACTGATTTAAGCCAATTAAGTATTTCAATTTTCTGATTGTCATTTTATGATTATATGTTTCTATCTTGACTATCTGTTAATATAGAGTATGGGTAAGCAAAGAATTTTGGATATCTATCTTAAATTAGATAATTCACCGAAAGATAAGGGAACTTCATCCCAATTAAATTCCCCAAGATACTCAGCAGATACTGAGGAGGGAATATTTGTTCGTAAGGCACAGTATGAGAAACCACTTACCCCTAATAAAAGAAGTTTGATTATTAGAAAAAGTCAAGAGAAAATGAGGAAGTCACAAACAAAAGAAGTAATAATTAATAAAGAGACTCAGGGAACTGGTGATAACCCACCATGGGAAGATGAGTTAGATGAACAATGTGCAAATCTCTATATGTTAGCCACAGTAGCAGTAAATGTTAACCTTTAAACTGCCAACACCCCGTCTCGGTATTAGCAACCATATTATCCATAAGCCAGAAACTTTAATATAATAAATAACCACTAGTCCACTAGTATATATTGAATTTTAGTTGTACTAAATAAATTACAAATATTTTGTTTCAATAAAATGGTTTATTAGATATTTGTAATTAATAGTAAATTTTCTGATTGCCATTATTGTACTTATGTGAAAATTTAAGTTACAAACTTTTAACCTAGAATTTTGTATATTTCCTCATATTTGCTAAACAACATGAATGAATTATCTGAAGCCCTTCAGAATCTCAATCTCTATCCTGTTAATGTGGAAGTTTCCAGAGACTTTACCGGGTATTGTGCTAACATAGAGGAACCTATGGAATTTCAAAACCAACCTCCGGAGAAACCTAAGCCAAAGGAAAGAAGATGAATTGTGGGCTGGAGGCGTGTGCGCAGGAAGAAACCAGCGACACGAAAGGTTACCAAGACAGAAGATCCCAAAGGTAAAGGCAAGGAAATAGAGATTGGGAAAATTTCCAGGCAAAACCAAGAAATGTCACCCTGGGAAGAACTAGATCATAAACTAGCACTTAATGACCTCATCGAACCAATCGGTGAAAACCTCTTTCATTACCCAGCGGAAGCGCAACTTCCAGTTGACCAAGAGCCTGAAATCCCAGATCCTATTATCCACTCCCAACCTCTACCAGAAAAACTAGAAGAATGGTGGACTACCGACTGGCAGTTTCAAAATCTCCTAAACAACCCTAATACCTTTTTCCCTCAATTTGATACTGAGTCTCGACTACACCCACCGATGAGCATGGAAAATCTGGCAGAACTCCGCCATTATGGCGAGGAGCTGATTGATGCAGGGAACCGAATTAGGGAAGTAGGGGAAAGGATATCTTGGAAGTACGACGAAAGAGAACGTCGTTTCTGAAAAGCCAGCTGAGGGGATAATATGTGGTTGTAGGAATGTGTGTTTAATAATAATAATCATAAAAATATAATAATGTGTAATAACTTAAAAAAAAACTCTGTAAGATAACCTGTTTGTACGGATGCCTAATATATATATAAAATATCGAAAGTCGAAAAAATCGACAATTTTGGCTATATTTGTTTACGTGATTATGTGTAATTATTTTGTTATATTTGGTTATTAATTATTTTATACTAACTACTTATATAAATTAATTACCAGATGGCACACGCTGGTAATGAAAAAGTTAACGAGGGTAATCAATTTGAGCATATCAATGAGGATCAATTTCTGAATAGGCAAGATATCGAAAATATCGTTGCTCAGGGAATAGCCAATGCTATTCCCGCAATACTTGCTGCTGCTCGAAATCCAATTGAACCTCAAATTATTCCTAGCAAACGCACACACGGTGATAATTTCAGTAATAGTGTAAACGGAGGCGACAACCATACTAATAACAACAATGATGGACTGCAAGACACAATTCTCAAAAGTGAGAAAGTTGCAATGCCTGGTTGCACTTACAAAGAATTTCTGGCCTGTAAACCAGTTGAATTTGCAGGTAATGAAGGGGCGACTGCAGCACTGCGTTGGTTGGAGAAAACCGAAGCAGTATTATGATAAGTAAATGTGTCGAGGAAGACAAGGTCATGTATGCATCACATCTTTTTAAAGAAGGGGCGCTAGAATGGTTGAATACGGTACTTCAAGCCAAAGGAAGAAATATGGCCTATGCCATGAGTTGGGAAGAATTTAAGCAGCTAGTGGAAAGAAAATTTTGTCCCGAATATGAAAAGGAACAAATGACAAATAAGTTCCTGAACCACCGAATGGTGGATGTAGACTGTCGAGGGTATACTTCGACATTTTTCGAATATGCTAGAGTGGTACCAACCCTGGCTTCGCCAGAGCCGGTACTTATTTCCCGCTATATTTGGGGTTTGATTAGCGAAATCCGTGATATCGTTAAAGCTGCGAGACCAAGCACTATTGACGATGCTGTGGAATTAGCTAACACCCTAACTGACGGACTGGTACGCACAAGAGAATAAACCTGGAAAAAGGAAGTGGCCCAAAAGATTACCCAAGGATTCCGTGTGGGTAATCGTAGCAATTTCAAGAGAAAGGGAACCGGGCAATCTTCTACTGTTCCATTTTACAATGCCTGTAAAAGAAAGCATTTTGGAAGATGCAAAGGGTATTGCTATTTCTGTAAAAATTATGGGGCATCAAGAAGAAGATTGCACGAAAAAGAAAGCAACAGTCTGCTACAACTGTGGAGAAGCTGGACACTTTAGGCCAGACTGCCCGAAATTGGCCAAACCAGCTGATAACAAAGCCAAACCTGCAGAAGGAACTACCAAGAAGAACGCAAGAGCCTTCCAACTGACTACTCAGGAAGCAGAGCTAATCCCTGATGTGATAGCTGGTACGTTCCTAGTTCACGACGTTTATGCAAAAGTATAATTTGACTCTGGTGCAAACCAAAGTTTTATAAATACTTCATTTTGCCAAGCTCTTAAATTACCCTTAACCAACCTTAGGCAGATTTTCACGGTAGAAACGGCAGATGGGAATTCTGTTAACATAGATAAAGTTTTGCGGGAAGGAAAGATAGAACATGTAGGTCATAAATTTTCTGCAAACCTGTTACCTATGAATTTAGCCGGATTTGATGTTGTATTAGGAATGGATTGGTTAGTAGCCAACCATGCTCGAATTCTTTGTGATAAGAATTCCATCGAAATTCATACACCCACAGGAGAATTAGTGGTGATTACAGGAGATAAGCCACGTAAGCCAATGAAATTCATTTCAGTAATGAAATTGGCCAGTTATTCAAGAAAACAAGAAGTAGTGTATATGATTTCGGTAATCATTAACACTATGGGTAAGGAACTCAAAGAAATTCCAGTAGTATCAGAATACCCAGAGGAATTCCCAGAAGAACTACCTGGATTACCACCTGATTGGGAAGTAGAATTTAGAATTCATCTAATTCTTGGAACTATACCGATAGCTAAGGCACCTTATCGGTTAGCACCCACCGAAATGCTAGAATTGAAAAAGCAGTTAGATGAATTGCTAAGCAAATGATTTATACAACCTAGTTCATCCCCGTGGGGAGCACCAGTGTTGTTTGTGAAGATGAAAGATGGGTCGATGGGAATGTGTATCGATTATAGGGAATTGAATAAGGTTACAATTAAGAATCGATACCCATTACCTAGGATTGATGATCTTTTTGATCAGCTCCAGGGAGCTAGATACTTTTCTAAGATAGATTTACGCTCCTGATATCATCAATTGAAGGTACAAAAAGAAGACATACCTAAAACTGCTTTCAGAACTAGGTATGGTCATTACGAGTTTACAGTCATGCCCTTTGGATTAACAAATGCTCCAGCAGCATTTATGGATATGATGAATAGGATCTGTAAACCGTACCTGGATAAATGCGTATTTGTCTTCATCGACGATATACTTATTTACTCCAAAAGCCAGGAGGAGCATTGTGAGCACCTGCATGCACTCTTAACTTTGTTAAGAAAGGAAAAACTTTACGCCAAATTCTCGAAGTGTGAATTCTGGCTGCAAGAAGTGCAATTTATAGGTCACATGGTGAATCACGAAGGTATTCACGTAGATCCTGCTAAGATAGAAGCAATAACCAAATGGAAGGTTCCGTAATCAGCTATGGAAATTAGAAGTTTTATAGGGTTAGCCGGATATTATAGACGATTTATTAAGGATTTTTCCAAGATAGCTGTACCATTAACTAAGCTAACATGTAAAGCAGTTAAGTTTGAATGGGGACCTAAACAAGAAGACGCTTTTAAGATCTTAAAGAAGAAATTAACAAATGCTCCAATTTTAGCTTTACCAGAAGGAACAGAAGGTTTTGAAGTATATTGTGATGCTTCAAAACTAGGATTAAGATGTGTGCTAATGCAACGCAAGAAGGTAATTGCGTATGCATCAAGACAATTGAAAAAGCACGAGGAATACTATACAACTCAAGATTTAGAGTTAGGAGACATAATTTTTGCCCTTAAGTTTTGGAGACATTATTTGTATGGAAGTAAGTTTACTGTCTATACAGACCATAAGAGCTTAAGATATATATTTGGGCAAAAAGAATTAAACATGAGGCAAAGTGTCACGGCCCCAGCCCCGGTTTGACCCGGTCAGGAGCCAAAGGACAGGAACCCGTGGCATTTATTAATTGATGCGATCGCGGAAGATTTATCAGGATCTTTTAAAACTTGAAATGCCCGATTATTTTATTTCATAATGCGGGATAAACCCCGTAATTTACAATAGAGGAATTTCATAAGTAAATTCCCTGATTTATAAAACATGTTTATTTATTTTAACTGAGCCACCTCTTCAAGCTTGTTAGTGCTCCGTAGCACGTTTTCCTTGATTTACAGCAGGTTGCCTGAAACATGTTTTTAAAAATATTTTGTCAGCGGGAAATACTGGTGAATCATTCAATTTGATAAAATGACACATAGTTATAAATTACAGCATAAGAGCGATTACAATGGCTTCTATCTTATTTTTATCTGGCGCCGTGTCACCTGGTGACGATGGTCATACCACTATTGGGTCTTTCCCCAAGTAGTGACGGTTATCACTGTTAGGATTTATTAGCCTAACCGTGAGAAATTAGTAATGTGCACAATACCCCAATTAGCCAGTGATTCAAGATAACCATGACTTAATCCCGGTAATTATAACATTTGAAAATGCTTGGAGTATTATAAAACATTTGGTAAAAAGAGAATGACTCACATTGCAGATTTATACGGGCAGAGTTTAGCCTACTGATTAGCCTTGTAACCTAATTTAAATAACAATGCACACGAACTAGGTCTGTAACTAATACAGCATTTACGATAACTCACGAGATTAAACCCTCACAACGAATGACAAAGTGCGATGCTTAAACATCCATCGAATTCACGACGAATGACAAAGCATAACCCTAATGTGGGCAGCACTTAAACATCCATTGGATAGTTTCAATCGATCGGACATTGAATCGTAGCAGCGATCGAGTTAATACCCTGTATCGTAGCAGCGCCTCGCTATAATAATTGAATTTCCGACTTTGGAGCAGTGAAAATTCGTTTTTGAACTTTGATTTCGACACAGATGAATTGCCCCTGATCAAATCTATTTATAGGTGAAATTTAGGCGTGTCGCGGCCCGCGTGAACCCTTGGCCGATCCTTACGCGGCCCGCGTGGCCACCTAGTCTACGTGTAGGGTCGCTGGGTCATTAGTAGGTGTGCCATGTGGATGGCACGTGGATCCGGAACGCTTATCCGGTCAACCCAACTTTGACGCGGCCCGCGTAAGGTTAAGCTTACCTTTACACGGCCCGCGTAAGGTTAAGCTTACCTTTACGCGGCCCGCCTGAAGACCATAATTCTTGATTTCTTGATTTTTTTTTTGATGCACGGTATGGTTTCAGGGGTCCGGGTTTTTACTTGTGGGTCGGTTTAGGACATTTTTTTAGAGTCCTTACATCCTCCCAACCTTATTTAAAATCTCGTCCTCGAGATTTACTAGAATAAGTGAGGATACTTTCGCTTCATTTCCGATTCCAGCTCCCAAGTGTACTCAGGTCCTCTTTTTGAATTCCACTTGACTTTAACCAGCACTAGTCGCTTGCGTTTGAGAAACTTAACCCTTCTGTCTTCTATTTGAAGCGGTTTCTCAACAAATTTTAACTTTTCATTTACCTCCACATCTTGAAGATGTATTACCAGAGATTCGTCAGATAAACATTTCTTGAGGTTGGATACATGAAATACATCATGTACTCCAGCTAGCTCCTTTAGTAGTTGTAAGCGATATGTGACCGGTCCTATACGTTGGATTACTGGAAATGGTCCTATGTATCTTGGACATAACTTTCCTTTCTTACCGAACCGAACTACTCCTTTCCAAGGAGAAACTTTCAAGAGTACCTTGTCTTCAACTTGAAACTCTAATGGCTTACGTCGATTATCTGCATAACTTTTCTGGCGATCTCGAGCCGTCTTTAGTCTTTCCTTGATTTGAGTAATATTTTCGGTAGTCTCTTGCACAATTTCAGGTCCTGATAATTGCCTTTCTCCTATTTCTGCCCAGCAGACTGGAGTTCTGCATTTACGTCCATATAGTGCTTCGAACGGGGTAGCTTCATTGCTTGAATGATAGCTATTGTTATAGGAGAATTCAATTAAGGGTAAATGGTTGTCCCAGTTCCCACCAAAATCAATCACACATGCCCTAAGCATGTCCTCCAGGGTTTGGATTGTTCTTTCACTTTGTCCATCTGTTTGAGGATGGTATGCAGTACTTAAATTTAGTCGGGTTCCCATTGCTTCTTGGAAACTTTCCCAAAAATGGGAAGTGAAACGACTATCCCTATCCGATACAATAGAGAGTAGGACTCCATGTAAGGATACTACTTCATCTACATATAACTTGGCTAACCTTTCCATGCTAAAGGTTTCTTTCATGGGTAGATAATTAGCTGATTTGGTTAATCGATCCACAATTAACCAAATCGAGTCATTACCTTTTCTGGTTTTGGGTAACTTAGTAACAAAATCCATTGTTATGAGTTCCCATTTCCATACAGGCATTTCTAATTGTTGTAGTAGACCTGAAGGTTTCTGGTGTTCTGCCTTAATTTGTGAACAAGTAAGACATTTGGAAACGTATCTAGCTATGTCCTTTTTCATTCCTATCCACCAGAAATTATTCCTTAAATCTTGGTACATCTTATTATTTCCAGGATGCATGGTATACCTAGATTTATGGGCTCCTTCTAAAATCTTATTTCTTAATTCTCCTTGCTTAGGTACCCAAATTCTTTTCTTATGGAATCTCCAAATTCCATCACTTCCTTTATTCTAATTCTTTTATTCGTCCTTTCATTCTTTCAGCAACATCCTGAATTGCTGTTTCCTGAACATTCTTTAGTTGTTCCATTAAATCTAACTGTAGATTTAATCTAAGAGCATGAACTCGTCGTTGTTTCTCATGATACTTACGACTTAAGGCATCTGCAACTACGTTTTCTTTTCCTTCGTGATATTTAATATCACAATCGTAGTCACTTAGGATTTCCATCTATCTGCTTTGCCTCATGTTTAATTCTTTTTGCCCAAAGATATATCTTAAACTTTTATGATCTGTATAGACAGTAAACTTACTTCCATACAGATAATGTCTCCAAATCTTAAGGGCAAAAATTATGTCTCCTAACTCTAAATCATGAGTCGTATAGTTTTCCTCGTGCTTTTTCAATTGTATTGATGCATATGAAATAACCTTCTTGCGTTGCATTAACACACATCCTAATCCTAGCTTTGAAGCATCACAGTATACTTCAAAATCTTCTGTTCCTTCCGGTAAAGTTAGAATTGGAGCATTAGTTAACTTTTGCTTCAAAATCCCAAAGGCTTCTTCTTGCCTAGGTCCCCATTCAAATTTAACTGATTTACAGGTTAGCTTAGTTAATGGTACAGCTATCTTGGAAAAATCTTTAATAAACCGTCTATAATATCCGGCTGAACCTATAAAACTTCTAATTTCCATAGCTGACTGTGGGACCTTCCATTTGGTGATCGCTTCTATGTTAGCAGGATCTACGTGAATGCCTTCGTGATTCACCATGTGACCTAAAAATTGCACTTCTTGCAGCCAAAATTCACACTTCGAGAATTTAGCATAAAGCTTTTCCTTTCTTAACAAAGTTAAGAATGCATGCAGGTGCTCACAATGCTCCTCCTGACTTTTGGAATAAATAAGTATATCGTCTATAAAGACAATTACGAATTTATCCAAGTACGGTTTATAGATCCTATTCATCATGTCCATAAATGTTGCAGGAGCATTTGTTAACCCAAAGGGCATAACTGTAAACTCGTAATGACCATACCTAGTTCTGAAAGCAGTTTTAGGTATGTCTTCTTCTTGTACCTTCAATTGATGATATCCAGAGCGTAAATCTATCTTAGAAAAGTATCTAGCTCCTTGGAGTTGATAAAAAGGATCATCAATCCTAGGTAATGGGTATCGATTCTTAATTGTAACTTTATTCAATTCTCTATAATCGATAAACATTCGCATCGAACCATCTTTCTTTTTCACAAACAATACTGGAGCTCCCCACGGGGATGAACTAGGTTGTATAAATCCTTTGCTTAACAATTCATCTAATTGCTTTTTCAATTCTAGTATTTCAGTGGGTGCTAACCGATAAGGTGCCTTGGCTATTGGTGTAGTTCAAGGAATTAGATGAATTCTAAATCCGACTTCCCTATCAGGTGGTAATCCAGGTAGTTCTTCTGGGAATACCTCAGGGTATTCTGATACTACTGGAATTTCTTTGAGTTCCTTACCCTTGGTGTTAATGATTACTGAAATCATATACACTATTCCTTGCTTTCGTACATAACTAGCAACTTTCATTACTGAAATGAACTTTAGGATCTTTCGTGGCTTATCTCCTGTAATCACCACTAATTCTCCTGTGGGTGTATGTATTTCTATGGAATTCTTATCACAAAGAATTCGAGCATGGTTGGCTACTAACCAATCCATTCCTAACACAACATCAAATCCGGCTAAATTCATAGGTAACAGGGTTGCCGAAAATTTATGACCTAAAAGTTCTATCTTTCCTTCTCGCAAAACCTTATTTATGTTAACAGAATTTCCATCTGCCGTTTCGACTGTAAAAATCTGCCTAAGTTTGGTTAAGGGTAAATTAAGTGCTTGGCAGAATAAAGTATTTATAAAACTTTGGTTTGCACCAGAGTCAAATAATACTTTTGCATACATGTCGTGAACTAGGTACGTACCAGCTATTACGTCAGGAATTAGTTCTGCTTCCTGAGTAGTCAACTGGAAGGCTCTTACATTCTTCTTGGTAGCTCCTTCTGCAGGTTTGGCTTTGTTATCAGCTGGTTTGACCAATTTTGGGCAGTCTGGCCTAATGTGTCAAGCTTCTCCACAGTTGTAGCAGACTGTTGCTTTCTTCTTCCTGCAATCTTCTTCTTGATGCCCCGGGATTTTGCCGAAATTGCAATACCCTTTGCATTTTCCAAAATGCTTTCTTTTACAGGCATTGCAAAATGGAACAGTGGAAGATTGCCCAGTTCCCCTTCTCTTGAAAGTACTATGGTTACCCATACGGAATCCCTGGGTAATCTTTTGGGCCACTTCCTTTTTCTGGGTTTCTTCTCTTGTGCGTACCAGTTCGTCAGTCAGAGTGTTAGCTAACTCCACCGCATTATCGATCGTGCGGGGTCTCGCAGCCTTGACAATATTACGGATCTCGCCAATTAATCCCCAAATGTAGCGGGAAATAAGCACCGGTTCTGGCATAGCAAGGGTTGGTACCACTCTAGCATACTCGAAGAATGTCGAAGTATACCCTCTACAATCAACGCCTACCATTTGATGATTTAGGAACTTATTTGTCATTTGTTCCTTTTCATACTCGAGACAAAATTTTCTTTCTACAAGACTTTTAAATTCTTTCCAATTCATGGCATACGCCATATTTCTTCCTTTGGCTTGTAGAACGGTGTTCCACCATTCTAGGGCCCCTTCTTTAAAAAGATGTGATGCATACATGACCTTGTCATCCTCTGCACATTTACTTATCATAATTACTGCCTCGGTTTTCTCTAACCAACGCATTGCAGCAGTTGCCCCTTCGTTACCTGCAAACTCAGCCGGTTTACAGGCAAGAAACTCGTTATAAGTGCAACCAGGTGTTGCAGCTTTCATTTTCTTAAGGAGTGTAGCTTGTATCCCCTCGTTATTGTTATTAATATGGTTGCCGCCTTCGTTTACACTATTACTGAAATTATCGTCATTTGTACATTTGGTAGGAATAATTTGTTGAGGTGCAATTGGATTTCGAGCAGCAGCAAGGACGGTTGGAATAGCATTGGCTATTCCCTGAGCAACGATATTCTCGATATCTTGTCTATTTAGAAATTAATCCTCCTGGTGTTGCTCAGATTGATTTACTTCGTTAACAGGTTCATTACCAGCATTTGCCATCTGGTAATTAATTTATATAAGTGATTAGCACAAAAGAATTAATAATTAAACAAAACAAAACACTCGCACATAATCACATTTAACACGTATAGCCAAAATTATCGATTTCTCGTCTTCTATTTTTATATATTATATTATGCATTCGTACACACTGTTATCTTACAAAAGTTTTATTTTTTTATGTTATTATACATACTTATATTTTTATTACTATTATTATTATTATTATTATTATTATTATTATTATTATTATTATTATTATACAAACACAGCTTCACAACCACACTCCCACTATTCCGCTGGCCTTTCAGAAACGATGTTCCTTTTCATCGTATTTCCAGGAGATTTGTTCCCCTATCTCCCGAATCTTATTCCCTGCATCCATTAGTTCTTCGCCAAAATGGCAGAGTTCAGCTAAGTTTTCATTACTCATAGGTGGGTTTGGTGCAGGTTCTGGGTCGAACTGAGGGAAAAGGTATAAGGATTATTTAGGAGGTTTTGAAACTGCCAGTCGTTGGTCCACCATTCGTCCATTTCTCCTAGAAGTTAAGTATGGATCAGAGGTTCTGGAATGGCTGGTTCCAAGTTTACTGGAAGTTGGGTTTCAGCAGGATAAGGGAAGAGGTTTTCAGTGATAGGCGTAAGGATATCACAATTTGCCAGTATGCGATCTAATTCCTCCTGTAGTGGCAATTCCTCAGCTTGCTTAGAAATTTCCCCAATTTCCATTTCTGCTTTCCTAGAACTTTCCCCAATCTCGATCCCTTTTCCTTTATCCATGGGATTTTCTATTTTGGGAATTTTCCTAGTTGCTAGTTTTCTTCTGCGCACACGCCTCCAACCCACAAATCTTCTTCTTTTCTTTGGCTTTGATTTCTCCAGTGGTGGAGCTTGGAATTCCATGGGTTCCTCAACATCGGCTAAGTAACCAGTAAAGTCTCTGGAAACTTCTATTTTCACAGGATAGAGATTGAGATTCTCAAGAGCTTCAGATAATTCATTCATGCTGTTTAGCACTTATGAAGAAACACAAAAACTTTTAGTTTAAAATTTTGTAATATTAATTTTCACAGAATCATATAATGGAAAGCAGAAAATGTAATATTCATTACAATTATTTAACAAACCATTTTATTGAAACAAAATATTTATTTTTAGACAACTAAAATTGTAAAATTTCTGACTTGTAGGTGACATAGGTGCTAGTACTGGTTTGGCGATTTAAACTACAAGTTAGCATTTACTGCTATAGTGGCTAACATATAGAGATTTGCCCATTGTTCATCTAACTCATCTTCCCATGGTGGTTTATTGCCTATTTCCTGGGCTTCCTTATTAATTATTCCTTCTTTTGGTTGTGACTTCCTCATTTTCTCTTGACTTTTCCTAATAATCAAACTTCTTTTATTAGGGGTAAGGGGTTTCTGATACAGTGCCTTATGAACAAATATTCCCTCCTCAGTATCTACTGAGTATCTTGAGGAATTTGTTTGAGATGAAGTTCCTTTATCTTTCGGTGAACTATCTAATTTAAGATAGATATCCGACACTCTTTGCTTACCCATACTGTAACTAACAGATAGTCAAGATAAGAGCACATAATTACAAGATGGTAATCAGGAAAATTAAGTATTTAAATACTTAATAGGCTTAAATCAGTGGCTCTGATACCACATTTTCCTGTCACGGCCCCAGCCCCGGTTTAACCCGGTCAGGAGCCACGGGACAGGAACCCGTGGTATTTATTAATTGATGCGACAACGGAAGATTTATCAGGATCTTTTAAAACTTGAAATGCCCGATTATTTTATTTCATAATGCGGGATAAACCCCGTAATTTACAATAGAGGAATTTCATAAGTAAATTCCCTGATTTATAAAACATGTTTATTTATTTTAACTGAGCCACCTCTTCAAGCATGTTAGTGCTCCGTAGCACGTTTTCCTTGATTTACAGCAGGTTGCCTGAAACATGTTTTTAAAAATATTTTGTCAGCGGGAAATACTGGTGAATCATTCAATTTGATAAAACGACACATAGTTATAAATTACAGCATAAGAGCGATTACAATGGCTTCTATCTTATTTTTATCTGGCGCCGTGTCACCTGGTGACGATGGTCATACCACTATTGGGTCTTTCCCCAAGTAGTGACGGTTATCACTGTTATGATTTATTAGCCTAACCGTGAGAAATTAGTAATGTGCACAATACCCCAATTAGCCAGTGATTCAAGATAACCATGACTTAATCCCTGTAATTATAACATTTGAAAATGCTTGGAGTATTGTAAAACATTTGGTAAAAAGAGAATGACTCACATTGCAGATTTATACGGGCAGAGTTTAGCCTACTGATTAGCCTTGTAACCTAATTTAAATAACAATGCACACGAACTAGGTCAGTAACTAATACAGCATTTACGATAACTCACGAGATTAAACCTTCACAATGAATGACAAAGTGCGATGCTTAAACATCCATCGAATTCACGACGAATGACAAAGCATAACCCTAATGTGGGCAGCACTTAAACATCCATTGGATAGTTTCAATCGATCGGACATTGAATCGTAGCGGCGATCGAGTTAATACCCTGTATCGTAGCAGCGCCTAGCTATAATAATTGAATTTTCGACTTTGGAGCAGTGAAAATTCGTTTTTGAACTTTGATTTCGACATAGATGAATTGCCCCTGATAAAATCTATTTATAGGTGAAATTTAGGCCTGCCGCGGCCCGCGTGAACCCTCGGTCGATCCTTACGTGGCCCGCGTGGCCACCTAGTCTACGTGTAGGGTTGCTGGGTCATCAGTAGGTGTGCCACGTGGATGACACGTGGATCCGGAACGCTTATCCGGTCAACCCAACTTTGACGCGGCCCACGTAAGGTTAAGCTTACCTTTACGCGGCCCGCCTGAAGACCATAATTCTTGATTTCATTTTTTTTTGATGCACGGTATGGTTTCAAGGGTCCGGGTTTTTAATTGTGGGTCGGTTTAGGACATTTTTTGAGAGTCCTTACACAAAGGAGATGGATGGAAATCCTAAGTGACTATGACTATGATATTCAATATCACGAAGGAAAAGCAAATGTAGTTGCTGATGCTTTAAGTCCTAAGTAACATGAAAAACAACGACGAGTTCGTGCTCTCAGATTAAGTTTACAATTAGACTTAATGGAACAACTGAAAAGCATTCAAGAAACAGCAATCAAGGATGATGCTGAAGGAATGAAAGGAAGACTAAAAGAATTGGAACAAGGAAGTGATGGAATTTGGAGATTCCATAAGAAACGAATTTGGGTACCTAAACAGGGAGAGTTAAGAAATAAAATTTTAGAGGAAGCCCATAAATCTAGGTATACCATGCATCCTGGTAACAATAAAATGTACCAACATTTAAGAAATAACTTCTGGTGGATAGGAATGAAAAAGGACATAGCTAGATATGTTTCTAAATGTCTTACTTGTTCACAAGTTAAGGCAGAACACCAGAAACCCACAGGTCTACTACAACAATTGGAAATGCCTGTATGAAAATGGGAACTTATAACAATGGATTTTGTTACCAAGTTACCCAAAACCAGAAAAGGTAATGACGCGATTTGAGTAATTGTGGATTGATTAACCAAATCAGCTCATTTTCTACCTATGAAAGAAACCTTTAGCATGGAAAGGTTGGCAAAGTTGTATGTAGATGAAGTAGTATCCTTACATGGAGTCCCACTCTCCATTGTATCGGATCGGGATATTCGTTTCACTTCCCATTTCTGGACAAGTTTCCAAGAAGCAATGGGAACCCGACTAAATTTAAGCATTGCATACCATCCTCAAACAGACGGACAAAGTGAAAGGACGATCCAAACCCTGGAAGACATGCTTAGGGCATGTGTAATAGATTTTGGTGGAAATTGGGATGACCACCTACCTTTAATCGAATTCTCCTATAACAATAGTTATCATTCAAGCATCGAAGCTGCCCCATTTGAAGCATTGTATGGACGTAAGTGTAGAACTCCAGTCTGTTGGGCAGAAATAGGAGAAAGTCAATTATCAGGTCCTGAAATTGTGCAAGAAACTACCAACAAGATTACTCAAATCAAGGAAAGACTAAAGACGGCTCGAGATCTCCAGAAGAGTTATGCTGATAATCGACGCAAGCCATTAGAGTTTCAAGTTGGAGACAAGATACTCTTGAAAGTTTCTCCTTGGAAAGGAGTAGTACGGTTCGGTAAGAAAGGAAAGCTAAGTCCAAGATACGTAGGACCATTCCCAGTAATCCAACGTTTAGGACCAGTTGCTTATCGTTTACAACTACCAGAAGAATTAGTTGGGGTACATGACGTATTCCATGTATCCAACCTCAAGAAATGTCTATCTGACGAATCACTAGTAGTACCTCTTCAAGATGTAGAAGTAAACAAAAAGTTAAAATTTGTTGAGAAGCCACTGCAAATAGAAGATAGAAAGATCAAGTTTCTCATGCACAAAAGACTAGTACTGGTCAAAGTCAAATGGGATTCAAAGAGAGGACCCGAGTACACTTGGGAACTGGAATCGGAGATGAAGCGAAAGTATCCCCACTTATTTCAATAAATATCGAGGAAGAGATTTTAAATAAGGTGGGGAGGATGTAAGGACCTTCAAAAATGTCCTCAAACGAACCGTAAGTAAAAATCCGGACCCCTAAACCCTAATCCATATAAAAAATCAAGAAAATCTTAGTTTTGGTCCTCTCGCGGGCCGCGTAAAGGATGACCAGACACTTACACGGGCTGCGTCAACACCAAATTTGACCGGATAAGCATCCGGGCCACGTGTTGCACGCGTGGCAAGTCTACTGATGACACCGTAGCCCTAGTCTACGTCTAGCTGGCTCTCGCGGGCCGCGTAAAGTTTAAGGGTATCTTACGCGGGCCTCGTGTCACACCCCTTTCTACGGCGGAAGCACGAGGTGTGATCATGAAAGGTTCTCATTGCATACGAAGAGTAAACATACTACATGCTCAAAGATAACTTCAAATATTACATTACCAAACAACATATGTCAAGTGTTTACAACACTAGATAACATATTGTCTTAAAAGTCACGACTTTATTTAAAGATAAACAAAGCGACATCCACGAGCATGAGTAAGACCACGCGCACATCCATTGTAGTTACCTGAAATACATGTGAGTTTTTGGAAAAACGTCAACATAAAGTTGGTGTGAATTCATGCAGTTTTGTATTTCACGTTTGTATACTTTGTATAAAAACATAGTTGTGAGTAAATCAAGTTTTCCTTGAGTACCCCACGTACTTCAAGTTATATATCAATCCTCTTGAGTACCCCACGTACTTCAAGTTATATATCAATTTTAGTATGGTATGAATTTTATGTAAATACAGTATTTCTGTAATTATCAGATTGTTAATGGGTTGCAAAGCCATTAACATGTGGCACGACATAGGAAGTCACCAAACCTAAGGCATTTAATTGGTATATTCTGAGACACAAAAGCACTACTCGATTCTCGCCCCGGCCGAGTGTGAGGCTGCCAGGCACCCGTTAGATCTAACCTTTTGTTCTGCGGTCTAAGTATGTACACGATTAATGGTGCTTCTGTACCCTATTCGTGACACTATTTCTCATAACGCATCCTACTTGGTTCTCGTTCTCACCAAGCGCGTTTCTTGTTATCATTTCTCATAGCGCCTCATACTTGGTTCTCGTTCTCACCAAGTGCGCTTCTTATATTCTTATATTTCATCACACTTGGTTCTCGTTCTCACCAAGTGTACTTCTTGTATTCTTATATTTCGTCACACTTGGTTCTCGTTCTCACCAAGTGTACTTCTTGTATTTATATCATACCAATTATAAATTTTGTACATTTGTACATGTATTTCACCCCCGAAGTTATAAAAACTGAAAACAGTTAAAGAGAAAAGGGGGAGCATGAACTCACAACTTTGCGTTCCTAGCGTCGTAAACTCCACCGGATTTGCTTAATTAACGTCGTAACCTATACGCGTTTTCTTAACGTTAGTCACTAGACTTGCGTCGCACAAGTACAGTCACTTTCTTTTGTATATATTCTTGTGTTAAAAATATTCTATATTTTTAACTACGTATCTTACTTATATTATTTTCTCCAAAATAAATATAAGTCTTTTGTGTTTTGCACTTTGCACCCGAATTATGTATCTTGTATGTTGTATGTGTATTTTTATGTTTATACTCCTCACGAGTATTTAGTGTATTTTTAAGTCTTAATACACTAGCACGTATAACACATACTATATACACTTAGCACAAAAGTTGGTGATCAAATATTATATATTTTTCTCTCAAAAATATACATATTTATATCCATTTTTATTCTTAAAGAAATCCTCATTTCTTATCACCAAAAATTAGGGAAACCTTGGTAAACTTTTGAATACATTTTTAGGGAATAAGTTTCTCAAAAAACTTATATTTTCTAAGTGTCAAAATTTATAAAAATTTTGACAGAGTTTCCCCTGAAAATGGAAGTTTCCCATGTTTTCAAAACATGTGTTTATTTTCTTTTAAATCGTCAACAATCATCAACAACAATTATCAACAATACTCATCAACAATAATCACTAATTTCTCCATTTCATGAACTTGAATATTTACAAAAATGTGTAGTAACTTACTAGCACATTTAGTAAGTCTTGTTATCTTTAAAAATAAGTTTAATTTCTTAAAAACCTTATTTTTAAAGAATATGAAGTTTCACAACTTCTAGTCGAGATTCGCAAAAATATTTCTTTGTTAAATTTTTCTTGTGACACAAGTGTCTACACACTTGTTTATGTACGAAAATGCTTTTAGTTCGGATAAGATCCGGGTTTTAACAAAACTAATATTTTTGCTTGGTTCTTCCGAAAAACCACTTGTAGATCTTTAGATCTACATGTTTAGAGTCTTATTTTACAAGAAAATTTACTTTTACACAAGTTCATGTCTTATGAATGGATGGATCCATCATCTTTTAACTTTCTAACTTTTACATCCTACTAGTTCATGCTCTCAAACATGGACTAGTATGTCTAGATGATGATCCATCTTGCTTTTGCTAACAACAACATCAAATAATAACAATCATACAAGATTCACATGATTTACACACATATCTACTCTTTAACCAACTAGTTTATCTTTCTTTCAAGACTTTTAGTTATGTTCTTGTGTGTTCTTGCTTTTTAACCAATAAATCATCTATTAACCACCAAAAACATGAACAAGATGGTGTTTTAGAGCACTTACTACTAGCACAAGGCTAGGGAAGTTCAAGAGTATAAATGTGGTGGGTAAAAGAAATGTAGAGAGGTTCTTCAAGTTCCGTTGCTTCCACACTTCCTAACTTTGCTTCTTACACCATTGTATACCAAGAGAGTGAATGGAATGAAGCTTGAAGTGAAGGTGTGGGTGGAGGGTGTTTGGGCCGTAGCCTTTGGAGTAGGAAGGAAAGTTTTGGTGTGGTGAAGGGTGAAGATGAATTGGGTTATGGACTAGGGGTTTTTATAAAGTTCTTCCAACATTTTTTTATTCATTGGTCCATATGTTTCTTAATCTCAAGACATATCACATAAAATATTAAAATAAAATCCACCATGTGGATCCCATGTCCCAACCGGTTATGGGGGGGGGGGGTGTCTTGGTTGCTTCTCAACTACAAGTTACATTCTCTAGTTAGACTTTAAGTGTTAGTTTAGGGGTTAATTGTGTGTAGTATAATATAAGGTGTGTTAGGGTGTTCGGGGACCCTAACTAGCTTAGAAAAATAAAAACAATGCTTCTAGCATTATTTTGATGTTCCGGGTAATATCCGGTTGTTCGGTTACATACCGATTCGTTAAAGTGCTAAATTACACTTTTTAGTGTCTTTTAAGTACCCTTTTTGTATCCTTTCAATTCCCAACACTTTGGGAAATATTCTGGATGGTAAAACGAAATTTCTGCATGATAATCATATGCTTAAATGCTGAATTGAGTTGAATTATACCAAATTATGCACTTAAAGTGTGTTTCGGGTGCTTTTTAGTGCTTATTTTTGCTTTCGTATTGCATATATATTAACCCTTGTATGTACTCTTGGGTTTTAATGCATTCTTATTGTCGGACCTACACCTAGGCTCCAATTTTATTGTCTGACTGCTTTCTGCAGTTCTGTTGACACATTGTGTCTTACCGGTGAGTTTACTATTATTTTTGACGCAACGCTCTCGTTTATGCATAAAGCAATATTTTGTAGTATACAACGTGCATGAATTCACTTGTTTAATCATGTGTTCAGACATTGCTGACAATTAAGCACATAATTGCAGTCATTAAGCAATAATTAAGGTGTACGAAAATTACCGGTTTGGGCCAGTTGTCACAGTCTCCCCCCGTTAAAAGAATTTCGTCCCGAAATTCAGATTGAACTAACTCTCGCAGGAGTCTTCTTGAATAGGTGGGGATACTTTTTCTTGAACTGGTCTTCACGTTCCCATGTGTACTCGGGTCCGTGCTTAGAGCTCCAACGCACTTTGACAAGTTTCACACTGCTCCTCCTAGTCTTGTTGACTTTCCAGTCGGTAACCTCAACGGGTTGTTCTGTAAATCGGAGGGCTTCATCAATGTGCACTTCATCCATCGGGATGATCACGTTCTCTTGTGTTGGACTCTTCTTCAGGTTGGATACATGAAACGTATCATGTACTCCATTAAGTTCTTCCGGTAATTCCAACTTGTATGCCACGGTACCAATTCTCCTCAAAATTCTGAATGGTCCGATGTATCGTGGATTCAGCTTTCCACGCTTTCCAAACCTGACTACGCCCTTCCATGGTGAGACTTTTAACAACACTTTGTCTCCCACCTTGAATTCTACCGATTTTCTATTCGGATCAGCGTAGCTCTTTTGTCGCTCTCGAGCCGCCTTAATGCGCTCTCGGATCTGTGCAATCTTGTCGGTGGTCTCTTGTACAAGTTCAGGACCAACCATACGCTTATCTCCGGCATCTGCCCAACATAAGGGTGATCGGCATTTGCGGCCATACAGAGCTTTGAACGGCGCGGCTTTTATGCTCGTATGATAGCTGTTATTGTAGGAAAACTCAACTAAAGGTAGATGAGTATCCCAGCTGCCGCCTAGATCCATGACACATGCGCGAAGCATATCTTCTAACGTTTGTATTGTCCGTTCGCTCTGGCCGTCTGTTTGCGGATGGAATGCCGTGCTCAGATCTAACTGAGATCCAAAGGCTTCCTGAAATGATTGCCAGATTCTTGAGACAAAGCGTCCATCTCTGTCTGAAATGATTGAGATTGGCACTCCATGACGTGCCATAATTTCTCTTAAGTATATCTCTGCAAGCTTTCCAGTGCTATCCTTCTCTCGGATTGGTAGGAAATGCGCAGACTTCGTCAATCGATCAACTATTACCCATATCATATCGTGTCCCCTCGGGGTCCTGGGTAATTTCGTTATGAAGTCCATCGAGATTTGTTCCCACTTCCACACGGGAATCTCTGGTTGTTGTAGTAGGCCGGATGGTTTCTGATATTCTGCCTTAACCTTAGCACAGGTTAGGCATTTTCCAACATAGACAGCAACGTCGCTTTTGAGTCTCGGCCACCAATAGTACTCCTTCAAGTCTTGATACATTTTGTCCGATCCTGGGTGGATCGAATATCTCGATTTGTGGGCTTCATTAAGGATGACTTCTCGTATGCCACCATAGAGTGGAACCCAAATACGCTTCTTGAAGTATAAGGCTCCCTCTTCGTTTGGCACCATGTACTTCAACATACCCCGTAGGTATTCAGCTTTACGGTTCTCTTCTTTAAGAGCTTCTTGTTGTGCATCTCGAATGCGTGCAGTGAGGTTCGTTCGAATGGTCATTTCCCATGCTCGAACCCTTAGGGTCTTAACCCTTTCTTTTCGGCTCAACGCGTCCGCTACAACGTTTGCCTTTCCAGGATGGTACTTAATCTCACAGTCGTAATCGTTCAGCAGCTCAACCCAACGTCGCTGGCGCATATTCAATTCCTTCTGATCAAATATGTGTTGCAAGCTTTTGTGATCTGTGATGATTGTACATCGAGTACCATATAAATAATGTCGCCAAATCTTCAAGGCGAATACCACTGCGCCCAGCTCCAGGTCGTGAGTGGTATAATTTCTCTCGTGAACCTTCAATTGTCTTGAAGCATAAGCGATGACTTTTTGGCGTTGCATGAGCACGCAACCCAAGCCTTGTCGTGAGGCGTCGCAGTATACCACGAAGTCTTCAGTGCCTTCGGGTAATGATAGTATTGGTGCATCGCAGAGCTTGTTCTTAAGTAGCTGAAAGGCTTCTTCCTGTTTGTGACCCCAGTCGTACTTCTTGTCTTTCTGAGTAAGGGTCGTTAGCGGTTGAGCTATATTTGAGAAATTCTCGATGAATCGCCGATAATAGCCCGCTAAGCCCAAAAATTGACGAACTTCAGTTGGGGTCTTGGGAGCTTCCCAATTCTTTATTGCTTCAATCTTGGACGGGTCTACATGAATGCCCTTCTCATTCACCACGTGACCAAGAAATTGTACTTCGCGAATCTAGAATTCGCACTTCGAGAATTTTGCATAAAGCTTCTCTTTCTTCAGTAGCTCCAAGATGGTTCTGAGATGTTGCTCGTGCTCTTCTTTCGTTCGCGAGTAAATCAGGATATCATCGATAAATACTATCACGAATTTATCGAGATATGGTTTGCATACGCGGTTCATCAGATCCATAAAGACCGCTGGCGCGTTCGTCAATCCAAATGGCATCACAAGAAATTCGTAGTGCCCATATCGCGTTCTGAATGCAGTATTTGGCACGCTTTCTTCTTGGATTCTCAGCTGATGGTATCCAGATTGAAGGTCAATCTTGGAATAGTAGCTTGATCCTTGCAGTTGATCAAATAGGTCATCAATCCTCGGTAGTGGATACCGATTCTTGATTGTGAGCTTGTTCAGTTCCCCGTAATCGATACACATCCGCAGTGTTCCATCCTTCTTCTTCACGAATAATACCAGAGCTCCCCAGGGTGAGAAGCTTGGCCATATAAATCCCTTATCCAACAACTCCTGGAGTTGTGTAGATAATTCTTGCATCTCAGATGGTGCAAGTCGATAGGGTGCCTTGGCTACAGGAGCAGCTCCTGGAACCAAGTCTATACGGAATTCGACTTGTCGTTGCGGAGGTAGTCCTGGCAGATCTTCAGGGAACACATCAGGAAATTCCTTCACCACAGGAATGTCTTTGAGTTTTGGCTCCACAGCCTTCTTGTCTATAACGTGTGCTAGGAAAGCGACACATCCTTTCCTCAAGCACTTCTGTGCCTTCATACAACTGATGATTCGAAGAGGCGCGTCTCGTTTTTCTCCATGCACGATGAGAGTTTCACCATTCGCTAAAGGGATGCGAACGATTTTCTCATGACAAATAACTTCAGCTTTGTTCTTGGACAACCAGTCCATCCCGACTACTACATCGAAGCTACCCAATTGAATAGGTAGGAGGTCGATGCTAAATCTTCATTCACCAAGTTCTAGCGTGCAGCCTCTAACAACTTCGCCCGATTCAACAAGTTTACCATTGGCTAGTTCTATGGAATAAGGAATTTCTAATCTACTAGATTCTATTCCGAGTATGCGTTTAAATTCCACAGACATGAAGCTATAATCGGCGCCAGTGTCGAATAATATGGATGCAAAGTGATTGTTAATGAGAAACGTACCGGTGACCACGTTAGGGTCCTCGCGTGCGTCTCTTGCTCCAATCACAAATGCTCGAGCCGGAGCGTTGTTTCTCTCTGGGCAGTTCTTCATGAAATGATCATTGCTTCCACACTTGAAGCATCCTTGGTTCTGCCATTTCCCGTTACCATTCTTGTTACCAGCACCGTTCCCATTTCGGTTCTTTCCTTTTCCCCAACAGTCTTCTGTTTGATGACCCAATTTACCACATTTATCGCACCTTGGAATGCGACAAGCTCCATCATGATGATACTTACATTTTTGGCATCTAGGCATGGAGCCTTGGTATGCTTTGGTTGCATGGGTTTTCGTCTCCTGAGGCGGATTAGTGTCGCGCTTCTTGCTGAAACCCTTGTTGTTGCGAGTTGCTTGGTTCAAACTTGTATGCTTTCTCTTTTTGTCACCGGACAACTCAGCACGTGTCTCGGTCTTCTCTGTTGGGTTCAGTGATAGCTTCTTCATACGAACACAATCTTCAGTCAGGCTGACAGCCAGAGTTACCGCCTCGGTGATTGTTTGTGGTTTGGCCGACGTCACCATGCCACGAAACTCTGAGGCCAGTCCCCAAATGTAGCGTTCCACACGCTTGAATTCGGGAGTCACCATGTAGGGAAGCACTCTCGACAGGTCGTGGAACCTTCGAGTGTAACCATTGATGTCAGCACCTTCCATAGTCAAGTGCCAGAACTCTGTTTCCAGCCTTTGGAGTTCCGCACGAGAGCAGTACTTCTCTCTCATTCTTTCCTTCAGTTCCTCCCAAGTTAGGCCATAAGCGGCATCATCACCCAAAGTTTGGGCTTGCAGGTTCCACCAAGTCAGAGCTTCATCGACGAATAACCCAGTAGCAAAAGTGACTTGCTGATCCGCGGTACACTTGCTCATGCGGATAGTAGCTTCAGTTTTCTCCGTCCAGCGCACAAATGCTACTGCACCTCCTGTGCCATCATAGTTCATCGGCTTGCAGTCGAGGAACTGCTTGAAAGTGCAGCCTGGAATTGATTCGACCAATTCACGTGTGAGCAATCGAAGAAACAATGAAACAAAGACCGTTCATAAATTTCCTCATGCTTAGTACAGTGTCTCAAGGTTACCTTGAGCTGCATTGCCTCCAGACGAATCTCCATTCCCATTACGCCTAGCGTTGCTTGGTCCTCCACTGTCTTGGGTTCAGTTCGCCTCGTACTGGGCGATAGCAGCGGAGATCCTTTCCTCTAGCAAAGCGTTCAGCTCTTCAGCAGTTATTGGCAGTGGGGGAGGAGGAGGTTGATCGTCATTGCGAGCATTCACAGCTTTCCTGGGTGCCATGTTCTGACAGAACATAACACAACAGGGTTAGGCATGTGTTTGATATCGTCCTACTAGGCAGTAGTAGTATATATATACACAGGCATATACCACATAAGTGACGTCAAACAATTATTACTCTAGCAGAGTATTTAGTAGGCTTGCACTGAGGGAATCTATACGTGACAAGACTTGCTGTGATTTTTGTGCACTGAATTCCATAATTATGTATGCATCCATAATTACGTCACCCCTTGCACAGTCCGCACAGTTCGTTTCATCCTCGTATTTTCTTCCTTCAGATGGGCCATTGCTTTCAGGTAAAGTCACATATACTTGTGACATTCTACTTCTAGTACATGCTAATTATCACACATAATTGCAAGTAATTTCTTAGTCAACGACAAGTGCTACTCAAGTGCACTCTAAGTCTCGTAGTGTCTTTTCTAGACTCATGTAGACAGTTTCAGGTAGTGGATGTCGCGGGACGTTTTATGCAATGAAAACTCTTTGAAAATTGTTTTCGTGAAAGGATCCTAGAGATTGTAGACTAGACTCGAGAAGGAATCCTGGTTCACTACAATCGCAGCTCTGATACCAATCTGTCACACCCCTTTCTACGGCGGAAGCACGAGGTGTGATCATGAAAGGTTCTCATTGCATACGAAGAGTAAACATACTACATGCTCAAAGATAACTTCAAATATTACATTACCAAACAACATATGTCAAGTGTTTACAACACTAGATAACATATTGTCTTAAAAGTCACGACTTTATTTAAAGATAAACAAAGCGACATCCACGAGCATGAGTAAGACCACGCGCACATCCATCGTAGTTACCTGAAATACATGTGAGTTTTTGGAAAAACGTCAACATAAAGTTGGTGTGAATTCATGCAGTTTTGTATTTCACGTTTGTATACTTTGTATAAAAACATAGTTGTGAGTAAATCAAGTTTTCCTTGAGTACCCCACGTACTTCAAGTTATATATCAATCCTCTTGAGTACCCCACGTACTTCAAGTTATATATCAATCCTCTTGAGTACCCCACGTACTTCAAGTTATATATCAATTTTAGTATGGTATGAATTTTATGTAAATACAGTATTTCTGTAATTATCAGATTGTTAATGGGTTGCAAAGCCATTAACATGTGGCACGACATAGGAAGTCACCAAACCTAAGGCATTTAATTGGTATATTCTGAGACACAAAAGCACTACTCGATTCTCGCCCCGGCCGAGTGTGAGGCTGCCAGGCACCCGTTAGATCTAACCTTTTGTTCTGCGGTCTAAGTATGTACACGATTAATGGTGCTTCTGTACCCTATTCGTGACACTATTTCTCATAACGCATCCTACTTGGTTCTCGTTCTCACCAAGCGCGTTTCTTGTTATCATTTCTCATAGCGCCTCATACTTGGTTCTCGTTCTCACCAAGTGCGCTTCTTATATTCTTATATTTCATCACACTTGGTTCTCGTTCTCACCAAGTGTACTTCTTGTATTCTTATATTTCGTCACACTTGGTTCTCGTTCTCACCAAGTGTACTTCTTGTATTTATATCATACCAATTATAAATTTTGTACATTTGTACATGTATTTCACCCCCGAAGTTATAAAAACTGAAAACAGTTAAAGAGAAAAGGGGGAGCATGAACTCACAACTTTGCGTTCCTAGCGTCGTAAACTCCACCGGATTTGCTTAATTAACGTCGTAACCTATACGCGTTTTCTTAACGTTAGTCACTAGACTTGCGTCGCACAAGTACAGTCACTTTCTTTTGTATATATTCTTGTGTTAAAATATTCTATATTTTTAACTACGTATCTTACTTATATTATTTTCTCCAAAATAAATATAAGTCTTTTGTGTTTTGCACTTTGCACCCGAATTATGTATCTTGTATGTTGTATGTGTATTTTTATGTTTATACTCCTCACGAGTATTTAGTGTATTTTTAAGTCTTAATACACTAGCACGTATAACACATACTATATACACTTAGCACAAAAGTTGGTGATCAAATATTATATATTTTTCTCTCAAAAATATACATATTTATATCCATTTTTATTCTTAAAGAAATCCTCATTTCTTATCACCAAAAATTAGGGAAACCTTGGTAAACTTTTGAATACATTTTTAGGGAATAAGTTTCTCAAAAAACTTATATTTTCTAAGTGTCAAAATTTATAAAAATTTTGACAGAGTTTCCCCTGAAAATGGAGGTTTCCCATGTTTTCAAAACATGTGTTTATTTTCTTTTAAATCGTCAACAATCATCAACAACAATTATCAACAATACTCATCAACAATAATCACTAATTTCTCCATTTCATGAACTTGAATATTTACAAAAATGTGTAGTAACTTACTAGCACATTTAGTAAGTCTTGTTATCTTTAAAAATAAGTTTAATTTCTTAAAAACCTTATTTTTAAAGAATATGAAGTTTCACAACTTCTAGTCGAGATTCGCAAAAATATTTCTTTGTTAAATTTTTCTTGTGACACAAGTGTCTACACACTTGTTTATGTACGAAAATGCTTTTAGTTCGGATAAGATCCGGGTTTTAACAAAACTAATATTTTTGCTTGGTTCTTCCGAAAAACCACTTGTAGATCTTTAGATCTACATGTTTAGAGTCTTATTTTACAAGAAAATTTACTTTTACACAAGTTCATGTCTTATGAATGGATGGATCCATCATCTTTTAACTTTCTAACTTTTACATCCTACTAGTTCATGCTCTCAAACATGGACTAGTATGTCTAGATGATGATCCATCTTGCTTTTGCTAACAACAACATCAAATAATAACAATCATACAAGATTCACATGATTTACACACATATCTACTCTTTAACCAACTAGTTTATCTTTCTTTCAAGACTTTTAGTTATGTTCTTGTGTGTTCTTGCTTTTTAACCAATAAATCATCTATTAACCACCAAAAACATGAACAAGATGGTGTTTTAGAGCACTTACTACTAGCACAAGGCTAGGGAAGTTCAAGAGTATAAATGTGGTGGGTAAAAGAAATGTAGAGAGGTTCTTCAAGTTCCGTTGCTTCCACACTTCCTAACTTTGCTTCTTACACCATTGTATACCAAGAGAGTGAATGGAATGAAGCTTGAAGTGAAGGTGTGGGTGGAGGGTGTTTGGGCCGTAGCCTTTGGAGTAGGAAGGAAAGTTTTGGTGTGGTGAAGGGTGAAGATGAATTGGGTTATGGACTAGGGGTTTTTATAAAGTTCTTCCAACATTTTTTTATTCATTGGTCCATATGTTTCTTAATCTCAAGACATATCACATAAAATATTAAAATAAAATCCACCATGTGGATCCCATGTCCCAACCGGTTATGGGGGGGGGGGGGGTGTCTTGGTTGCTTCTCAACTACAAGTTACATTCTCTAGTTAGACTTTAAGTGTTAGTTTAGGGGTTAATTGTGTGTAGTATAATATAAGGTGTGTTAAGGTGTTCGGGGGACCCTAACTAGCTTAGAAAAATAAAAACAATGCTTCTAGCATTATTTTGATGTTCCGGGTAATATACGGTTGTTCGGTTACATACCGATTCGTTAAAGTGCTAAATTACACTTTTTAGTGTCTTTTAAGTACCCTTTTTGTATCCTTTCAATTCCCAACACTTTGGGAAATATTCTGGATGGTAAAACGAAATTTCTGCATGATAATCATATGCTTAAATGCTGAATTGAGTTGAATTATACCAAATTATGCACTTAAAGTGTGTTTCGGGTGCTTTTTAGTGCTTATTTTTGCTTTCGTATTGCATATATATTAACCCTTGTATGTACTCTTGGGTTTTAATGCATTCTTATTGTCGGACCTACACCTAGGCTCCAATTTTATTGTCTGACTGCTTTCTGCAGTTCTGTTGACACATTGTGTCTTACCGGTGAGTTTACTATTATTTTTGACGCAACGCTCTCGTTTATGCATAAAGCAATATTTTGTAGTATACAACGTGCATGAATTCACTTGTTTAATCATGTGTTCAGACATTGCTGACAATTAAGCACATAATTGCAGTCATTAAGCAATAATTAAGGTGTACGGAAATTACCGGTTTGGGCCAGTTGTCACACCGCGTAAGACTCAAATTCTGGCTATAAATAGAACGGATCATGAGCTTTCATCTGGTGTCGAAATCATTTCCTAAAAACGAAGTTACACTGCTCTAATTCGTAAATTACACTCAAGATATAGAGGTGCTGCTACGATACCGGGTATTAACTCGATCGCAGCTACGATTCAATGTTCGATCAATTGAAACTACCCGATGGATGTTTAAGTGCTGCCCACATTAGGGCCATACTTTGTCATTAGTCGTGAATTCGACGGATGTTTAAGTATAGCACTTCATCATTCATTGTGAGGGTTTTAATCTCGTGAGTTATCGTAAATGTTGTATTTGTTACTGACCTAGTTCGTGTGCATTGTTATTTGAATTAGGTTACAAGGTTAATCAGTAGGCTAAACTCTGCCCGTATAAATCTACAATGTGATTCATTCTCTTTTATCAAAAGTATTTTACAATACTCCATTTTCAAATGTTATAATTACAGGGATTAAGTCATGGTTATCTTAAATCACTGGCTAGTGGGGTATTGTGCACATTACTAAATTTCTCACGGTTAGGCTAATAAATCCTAACAGTGATAATCATCACTACTTGGGGAAAGACCCAATAGTGGTATGACCATCGTCACCAGGTGACACGGCGCCAGATAAAAATAAGATAGAAGCCATTGTAATCGCTCTTATGCTGTAATTTATAACTATGTGTCATTTTATCAAATTGAGTGGCTCGCTAGTATTTCCCCGCTGATAAAATATTTTTAAAACATGTTTCAGGCGACCTGCTGTAAATCAAGGAAAACACTAACAAGCTTGAAGAGGTGGCTCAGTTAAAATGAATAAACATGTTTTATAAATCAGGGAATGTCCTAGTAAAATTCCTCTATTGTAAATTACGGGGTTTATCCCGAATTATGAAATAAAATAATCGGGCATTTTCAAGTTTTAAAAGATCCTGTTAAATCTTCCGCTGTCGCATCAATCAATACCACAGGTTCCTGTCCCGCGGCTCCTGACCGGGTCAAACCGGGGCTGGGGCCGTGACACTAGTGCTTGAACCGAAGAACTTGAAGGGCTTCCGCGGGTCTCTTGGTTGTGTCGACAGAAAAGTGGTAGAGGAAGCAAGAGTGTCGCAGGTTAGGGTTTTGTTTTTGTGAATGTGTGATCATAGAAATCACGTACATACACATACCTGCGATCTCAAGGAGGGTTGGGCCAATACTAAAGAGGAGAAAAAAGGATGTGGTGTCACACCCTGGCTTTGCGGAAGCTTGGGTTTATTTTGGTGTGACTTCTTAATACCATAGCAAATATCATAACCATGCTATATGAAATAAAACACATGATGTTCATCCATTCATCAAGTTTTAAAAGTAAACACGACAACATTGTTTAAAAGTCGACACTTAAAACAGATTACGATAAGACATAATTTTAAAATGTGTTCACAAGACACAACCAAGAGACATAAATAAAACACAGTTTAAGACTAGTAACCCGTCCAGGCAAAGGTCACATTTCCTAAACTCGGATGACATCATTATTCCTACGCAGCTTAACCTCATTGCAAACTTGGCCAGATCCATTAGTTTCCTGAAATACATGTAGTTTGAAAAAAAATCAACAAAAAGTTGAGCGAGTTCATGTAAAAGTGAGTATGCATAAACCTTTGTAATATGTCTGTATGTATGAAAAATCCCTGGTATGTAGCAATTAAGGAAAAAGAGATCACCATTGGGTTGCAAAGCCAATGATATGTGTGAAGTGATGCAGGAAGACTCAAACCTAGCAGATTTTTGCGTCGGGCTCAAAGTCACCCCATGGTCCGCACAGTGGATTCAGGAGTTGGGCTTGCTACACCCAAATAGATCTATTGCTCATGACCCACGGTCCTACAACGAGGATTAATGGCCTCAAGTACCACCTACCCACTCACATGATCTAAGTAGTAAACCCTCCTTATGCTAACCATACCATGTATATAAAAGTCTGTAATAATTGTCGCATGTATTTCACCCCCGAAGTATAAAACTGAAAACAGTAAAGAGAAAAGGGGGGCATGAACTCACTGAAGTGCGTATCCAGAAACGTCAATCTCCAACTCTATCTGCTGCGTCACGACCTACACGTACTAATGCCTATTAGACGGATGGCCGTGCCTTGGCTTAGGGTTTAACGTTTTTGGAGAAATAGTTAGGTAACTATTCCGTATTCACACTTCTTATTTATTTTATATGTATATTTCCTTCCCAAGGATGGGGGTTTTAATGCATGTTTGCTTTATAATTCCGAAAATATATTTTTAAGTCTCACTTGAAAAATATATTTTAAATTACTTGACTAAAATGCTTTAAATTCCAAAAAATATATATTTTTCCAAAAATATTATATTTTATTTCATACTTCTTCCAAAATAATACTTATCAAAATATACATATGAGAGTATTTTTCCGAAATATACATAAGTTACGTTTTTAAGTTCGCGTTGCAATAACAATACCGGTGTAACTTAAATATTTATTTCTGAGAGCGTTGATATTATATTCGGATCGTAATCTCATAATATCTTCAAGTTGTATTATTTTTACCCTAAAAATAATATATATCTAGTACACAAAATAACAAACAGTCACACAAGCGTTTTATTACAAAATATATATTCTAAATATATATTTATCAAGTTTTATTTACGAAAACCCACCTCCGGTACTAGGTAATTTTTGAAATAAAAATCATGACAAAGTTTATTTGGAAAACCAAGTTAAAAATATATTTGTAATCATTTGTTAGAGAAATATTTCTAAGTGTTGAAATTCTAGAAAAATTTCGCCAGAGTTTCCTTTGTAAATGGAGTTGTCCACGCTTACTAGCGTATCATTTTCTTTTCAAAAGTTACTCAAACAAACATGAATCAATAATACACAATCTTTAATCACTAATCTTGACAAAAATAAGCCTAAATCATAAACTTCATGAACTTGAAGGTTTGTAAAAATATGTAGCAAATCACTAACACATTTAGTAAGTCTTGTTATCTTTAAAAATATAATTAATTTCTTAAAAAAATTTATTTTTAAAGAATTTGAAGTTTAACAACTTCTAGTCATGATTTATAAAAATATTTCGTTGTTATATTTCCTTGTTACACAAGTGTTCACACACTTGTTTACTTACTAAAAATGTATTTAGTTCACACAAGATCCGGGTTTTAACAAGACTAGTATTATTCGCTTGGTTCTTCCGAAAAACCACTTGTAGATCCTTAGATCTACAAGTTTAGAATCTTATTTTTCAAGAAAAATTATATTTACTCAAGTTCAAGGTTCATGTATGGATGGATTCATCATCTTTCATGTTTCTAACTTTTACATCTTACTAGTTTATGTTCTTAAACATGAACTAGTATGTCTAGATGATGATCCATCTTGCTTCTACTAACAAACAACATGCAAATATCATGACTACACAAGATCTACATGATTTACCCATATATCTTCTCTTTATCCACCCTTTATCACTTTATGTTCAAGACTTAGTTTATGTTCATTAGTGTTCTCAACATTTAATCATTCTATCATCTATTAAACACTAAATACAAGAACAAGATGATGTTTTAGAGCACTTACTACTAGCACAAGGCTAGGGGAGAAAGAAAGCGTAAAAGTGGCGGATAAAAGAAAACAAGAGTGGTTCTTGAGCTTCCGAGTGCACCAAGCTTGTTTGTTGAACTCCTTACACCTTTGTATGTATGTGGAAGGCTTGGAAATGGCTTGAAGGTGGTGGTAGTGTGGTGTGGTGGTGGCGGCCGTGAATGGTGGAAGGAGGAGAGGAGAAACTTTGTGTTGATGGGTGTTTGATGAAAGAGAATGATTATCTACTAAACTTATTTATAAACCAAGTTCCTTATTACCCATCATATAATGTGTTCAATTAACCAACAACAATAGTAATTAAATAATCAAAAGAAAGTGGGGGGTGTCCCCACATCTTGTGACCGTCAATTAGGGGGGGGGGGGGGTAGGGGGATGGGTTGTAATGGAACTAGTTACAATTTAGTTAGTTTCTAATGAGTTTAATTAGTGTATTAGTGTGTTATATAATATAAGGTGTGTTAGTGTTAGTGCATTCATCTGTCAACTTCGTCTTAGATCGTGTCTCAGTTCGTTGCGAAGATTGGTTAAACATGATGTCATCATGACATCATCCAAGTGATGTCACAATGACATAATCACACAAGAAGACAAAAGTTTAGTATGTGAAAAGTTAGATTTCGGTTCATTTGTATTTCAGATTTCGCTTATGTGTCATAAATCATGATTTCGCTCATATGTCAACATAGTGATTTCGCTTTTATGTCAAGTTGGGATTTCGCTTATGTGGTCATGTATGTTTGAGCGAAATCACAACTACTATATAAAGGTTCCTATGAGCGAAATCACATAAATAGATATAGGTGTTGTCTTCCGGTGAGCCACGAAGTGCTGCCGAAGTGTCGACAGGTTGTAAACATTGTCCAGATCAATAATATCGACAGTTTAGTGTGTATACTTGCTGAATTGTACTCGGTTTGTCTGTTTCCGCCGTTCAAACTGAGATAGACTCTTCTACGCGACTCGTTTAGGTCCGAATTCGATCCAACAAGTGGTATCAGAGCCAGTGAAGAAGAGTTTTATACAATTCAGCTGAAAAATCTGTTTCTACACCTTTCTTTTTCGTAAAACAAAAATTTTTATGGTCAAAATCGCTTCAAATTCACACATAACATTCGTAATCATAGATAAGCAAATCCTTGTAAGTTTCAAAGCTTGAATCGACCTAAAACATCGAATTTTTGAGGTATCGCTTTTACGGACTCGTGAAAAGGTGACATCATCACCTGGTTCCGCTTATGTGAACAGTTAATTCCGTTTTTGTGACCACTAGGTATCGCTCTTAGTGACAGTTGAGGTCCGCTCTTAGTGACACCTTGGGTTCCGCTTTTGTGACACAGTTGTGGTTGAATATATGTCAGTTGATAATCACGTGATTTTTTTTTCATATTCAAAGTATACATGTGATACTTGTCGGCTGCACGTTATCCAAGTTTGCATGTGTAAATCGGTGTGCATGTGATTCAAAGGAAAAAGTGGATTTGTGTCAGCAATACATGTGAACAATTTTATCAAACTCATACATTGTTTGTTAGTCAAATAGTCCATGTGATATTGATAACAGTTTGTCGATAGTGAGGCCCAATCAAAGTTGCGGCCCAATCGGTGTACAAAGTGACTTGAAGTTGTCTAAAATTTTTGTCAGCACCGGCCATTTTTAAAATTGTTTTAAATAAAGATAGTTAGCCAACTTTAATTGATATCTCAGGATTACAAGTGGTTTAGCATAACAGTTGGTATTGTGTCAACCGTTCAAACAAGGTGTTCAGAATCATTTCAGTGGGCATGTGATAATATCGAAAGTTTATTGAATAATGTGAACCGTTTGAAAGTGCTTCGAATTGTGTGATACATAAATCGAGATTGTAAGATTTGCATGTGAATCTGATAAAGAATTACAACCCATGTGATAAGTCTTGGTTCAAGTAATCTTCATTGAAGTTGTCTGCCACATTTCTCGATTTCTACATAAGGGTATTTTGAGGTCCAATGATATTTGAGTGGTAATCAAAGTTGTCTGCCATTTACACAAGTTTGAGTTTTGTTTGTTGTATTCCCAAATTGATTGAAGAGAAACCCATGTGATCAAAATAGTTGTTGTCAGTTTAGTGGATATTCTGGTCAAATCAAGTGAAGTATTTTCACTGGATTTAACAGCCCATCACATATTTTATCGGCCCAATGAGAATTGATGATTAATTGATTTGTTGTCGGCTTCAATAAAAAAAAAGTATTGTTGTTGTGCGAGCTGAAAATTGTGAATTGAATTGCATTTTGGGCTGAGGATATTGGATATTTTGGTCATTAGTGGGCCAAGATATTTTGACTTTAAACAGTGAAGTTAGCTTGTGTGCTGAATTTTGGGTTTCAAATTGAACCAAATTTAGTTAATTGAACCGGGTTGATTTTGAGTTTGATCAGTTTGTTTGAAGGTTTGAACAAACAGTTCGCACAAGGTGTTTGAACAGATTGTGTTTGAAAGATGGCAATGGTCTTTGATGAGAAGGAAAATGAGTATCTTGAAAGTTTAAATAGTTGGTATATGAGAACTGTGGATAGTAGTTACAGAAATGTAGATGTGGATGTTTGGATAAGAAGTTATGAACATTTCATGTGTCAAAAGGATGAAACGTTGGATGAGTTGGAAATACTGTTTAAAATTTTAATGGACAATTTGAGAAACAAGAATATTAGAATATCAAATGATGAACATATATCGAAATTGGCAAATGCATTACCTGCTAAATGGGATGAATTCTTGGTTGAGCTAAAAAGGAAAGATTTTTTTTCAAGAACTTTATCCAAAACAGTTTTTTAATGAGGTTAATGCAGAGTTTCGTAAGGAATATAAGAAAAAGAAGGAATTTTTGACCGAAATGGAAAAGAATTTACAAAAATTGGAATTGGATGTAATTACTGAAATTGATAATAGAATTCGTGTGTGTCTTGCAACAAAGAGTATTCTGAAATATGATATTAAAAGGAAATGTTATATTGATGAAAGTATGAATCCTTTTGATTTTGTTAAACTCTTTTGTGCAGGAACATATAAGATGGAAACAAAGGATATTTCAAAGAACGAAGAATCTTTGAAGCTTGGATCTTCAAGTTCAGAATCAGTGTGCTCTAAATGTGACAATTTTAAGGCTGAAAATGACAAATTTTTGGAGGATGCGGAAAGTTTGAAATCGGAAGTCAAAAAGCTGAATGATAAGAAGCAAGCTGATGATAAGCAGATTCTTGTTATTCAGGAAAATTTTGAGAAGTTGAAAACTGAAAATGTCAAACTGTTGAGTGATGTGGACAGTTTGACATTGGATAACAAAGTTTTGAAAGAAAAAGAAAAAGAATTTAAAAATGAAAAATTAAAAATTGAAAAAGATTTTCAAAGTCAAATGAAGGTTTTAGAAGATGAAAAATCTGTTATTTTTAAAAATAATCTTGAAAAACAGATTGAGATAAATTTTCATCTTGATAAAATCATTCGACTTGAGCATGAAGCCGAAGATAATAGAAAGAAAATTGCTGAGTTAGAGAATAAGTTGAAAAGTTTTGTGACTTCTGCATCGTACGTTTGTCCAAAACCGATCAATGTTGTTTCAATAAGTGACAATGTCACAAATTTTGACAAAGTCAAAGTCAAAATTGAAGATTGTGATGAAATATCTGATGATGAAAAAGAAAAGAAAAGAAAAATATTTTTAGATTTACAAGAAAAATTTAAAAATACTGTTTTGCAATCTACTGAAACTGGTGAATGTTCTAAACAAAAACCTGTTAAGAAGAGTGTAGAACAGAAACAAAAAGAAAAAAATTTGAAAAATTCTAAAATTGAAAATAAAAGCTCATCAGATAAGTCATCTAATCATTATCAATAATCACAAAAATTTAAAAATGAAAATTCACAAAATGATGGTAATAAGTGGTGCAGGTTTGACCACAGTGCTCAAAAGCCAAATCCAGCATTGAAGAGGAGAAATGATTATAACCAAGCCAAACAATGTTATGATCTGAAGGTTTGGACTGACAGAAGTGAATGGTACGATAACAGAGTGTGCTACACCTGTGGTGTGAAAGGACACATTGCTGTTAACTGCCAGAATTGGAGTTATGAGACAAGAAGATGCTATAATTGTCATATCAGAGGACATATTGTCAGAGATTGCCCAAGGAGATCGATGGGAAGATCGAGGGTTGAATCTCAAAGAATGGCAAAGAAACCAGTCATTGTCAAGCCCAAAGAACAGAAGGTTCTAGAACAGAAAGTGAAGCTTTCACAGGGGCAAAAAGACAGACTGAGGAAAAAGAGGAAGAAGGCAAGAGAGTATTTGGAGAAGATTTTGTCTTCGGGTTCACCAGTTGGTTCGAATAAAAGTTCTGATGAATCGATTCACTCGACGGCAAAGTCAAGCAAATCGAATTCTTCAGATGCAAATCTGAGGACAAAAGAGAACAAGAAGAAAAAGAAAGTCATTGGCGATGAATCTGGCTCATCAAAGTCAGACAAGCCAAGTTCGGGCAATGAATCTGATTCCACAAAATCAGATGAGCCACAAGTTGAGGTAAAAAAGAAAGAGACAGTTCCATTAATGAATGATGAGAACTTTCCACCATTACGAGCCGCAAACCTAAAATCAAAAGGTGTTGATGCTGGAAAAATGTTTAATAGCAATGTTAAACATATTTTTAGCAAGATGGTTGATGGTAAAGAAAAAGGAGTGAAAGAGTTTTATGAAGAAAAGAGAAAAGCTCAAAATGCGCCTAAGGCTGGTCAGGCTTGGGTGTCAAAATCTGTTGGTTGAATTCCTGACTTGCCGGAGCTTCCAGGTTGGTAAGTGTGAAGCAGGTATCGGCATCATTCTTGAGAAATTCACAGGATGGTAACTGTGATATTTCGTCTTACAAGTGGTCAATCAGGGACATTAAGTTGTGCTTGATTTCCTACAAGTGTTTGTGTTGTTAGAATCCTAATAATGTTAAATTTTCAAAATGGTTAAAAGAGATCAAGGTGACGAGATGACCCCGAATCCACAAGTGATGGGTAAACAAACTAATTTTTCCGGAAAAACCATTCTGATTAAAACAAACTTAAGTGTTTTGAAATCATTATGGAAAAATAGTTTGTTGTAAGGGGGAGTTTTGATTGAATATGCCGAAACCCTCATGGCTGAACAAACATGATTACTTTCACCAGATTGAAAAACGGTTTTCAAACTGTTAAGATCAATGGGTTGTAAATCATGGGGGTACATTATTTTCTGCAAATCAGAGCACTTTTAGCAGAAAATGGATGGCGAGACAAAGCTATCAGTATTGGTTGTCAAATTTTCTTTAAATGGTTTTACATTTTAGGGGGAGTAATATTGTCAGAAAATACAAAAACATTTGAAAATTTGAAAAAGACAAAAACATGATAAAATTCAAAAATTTGAGTTTTTGCGTAGAAAGAGGAAATGATAGTACATCAGTAGACAGTTACAGTACGCTAAAGAATTGGAAAGTTTAAATGTGTTAAACGATCTCACTGTGGATGTGCCGATAGGTTTTCGTACATTCAGTAAACTTTTTCGGGATATAAACCTAAATTCAAACTTGCTTATTTCGTGCGGAACACTACTTGGATATATAGGTAACCCCTGAAATCTCGTTTGAAAGGTCTCTTAATCTGATATACTAGGTCTTTATACTCAATGATGTCTGGGGTATTATTCTGGGACTTCTGCTGAACGGTAGTTCTGACCTAGTCCTTGGATAATACTTGCTGCAATGCTTGAAACATAGCATTAAACCCTCAGCATGCCGATGAAACAATAAAATTGATAGTCGCTGCTGTTGTAAGCAAAAAGATCCTCTAAAGGGGACATACCGTAAAGTCGAAGCTGATATCTCTCTGTGTATACGGAAGTATCGACCTGAGATCTCTCGGCCCTCGCATACCTAATTTATATACAGATATCATTGTAGTATACTCACCTGTAAGACTGATTATTGGGATTCTGGATACGGGAGTATATTCAAGAGGTGGGACACCTGAATGAGTTTAAGTTCTTAAAACACCTAATTCGTATCCTGAATCAGTTGAAATTTGTGTGAAATTTTAAGTGGATCAGTATATCGACAATCTAAGTGAATTGTTTAATGCATAATGTGTAACTCAGCTCAACGGTACTTGTGACTTATCATAAACTGATATGATCCTCTGACGCATACTCAAACAAAAATATTGTATGTAAATATGTTTGTACATATTTCTTTATTTCTTTATATTTTCAGAAAATACAGAAAGATTTTTGATTCTGCTTTATATTCGACAACCGATATCTGAATTGCTGAGTTTCAAAATCTAAGTAAGCTGATTGTGTTTCTGAAAATAAAACAAGTTCATTAATTTGAAACTTGATTTAAAATAAAAAATTTCAAAAACAGTTTATGATATCTCCAAGGTCATTAACTTGAACTTGGATGATAAACTGTGAGGGAGTTGGATTCTTTAACACTGCCAAATCTGTAAAGTTTGTTGATAGGGGGAGTGAATTAGAGAATTTGATTGATAATACGAAAATATTGTATTTAAAGATGTTTGAGTGATTGCAGATGTACCAGACTACGATCCCGAGAGCAGAGTCTAAGGGGGAGTCTGAAGACAAGCTTGAAGCAAAGAGAAGCTTGTAGATGGAAAGCTAGGTGTCGATC
>JARYGA010055066.1:0-42967 GCA_030545235.1 Helianthus tuberosus
CATTGAAAGATCCGGTTAACGGGACTTACAAGTGATATCAGAGCCATTAGAACCTGCTTCTAGGCTCGGTTTGATATCAAAGATTCAAGATTTTTGTTGTTTTTGGTTTGGTGTTCTTCGAGTTCTTCGTGTTCTTCGTAGTATTCATCAGAATTTTATAAAAATCGGTATATTTTGGTGCTTAGATTTTGAAAAAGGTTGTTAAAGGATTAAATATAATTTTTTTTATTCTTTTTCCAAAAATACTTTGACGTCTATCATAATCCTTTAATTTTGAAAATTATCTTGATTTAAAAGTTTCCAAATATCTCGTGCTTGAGCTGTCAATCTCATTCTCGAGTCAATCTCCACAGGTTTCAAATCACGTGCAAAGAATTTCTCACTGGTCTCGAGTCATACACCAAGGTCTCGAGTTAAACTTTCACGGTTTCGACTGTGTTTCTGTGGTCTCGAGTCCTACATAATTGCTTCAACGGTCTCGAGTCCCTTTCCACGATTTCGAATCAACAAACTTCACTGGTCTCGACTCGTCTCTTGATCACTGGTCTCGACTCCATCCCTACAACAACATCAGACGGTCTCGAGTCGCAACCGACAACTTATCCACACATAGGTCTCGACTCATCAATTTTCACAGTCTCGAGTCGCAACCACGGATCCGAGTCGCAACCGAGATCTCGAGTCATCTCTTTCTGTTCTCGAGTCGCAACAATCATCCACGGAACCCGCAACTCCGTCTCCGGTCATCGTTCATCATCATCTTCGTCGAGTGTCGTCCTCCTCCGTCAACCTGCAACTCCGGTCTTCTCGGAATTCCTATCATACGCCGACCACCATCATCTTCCGATCACCTTTCTTTTCAACCACCTCAGGTCACCGTCACCGTCATCCGCCACCATCGTCATCGACGTGCTTCGTCACTTCCGACGACAACCACCTTCACCATCTTCTCCAACCATTATTTTCAGACGGATGACTGAAAATTAGGGTTTCGGTTCGGTAATTTTTAAACGAAGAAGACGGCAGTTTTTGTTTTGTTTTATTATAATAATAATTATCATATTAATCATTGGTGTCATCATTCCATAATAATTTGGTTTTAATAATAATAATAATAGTTTGTTTTATATTCTAATTAAAATAAGAAAATAAAATTAAAAAAAAAAGGTTTGGTTTGGTTTGGTTTGGTGTGATAAGTTTTGACAGATTTTTTAGGTGCGGTTTACAAAGCTGGTTCATTCGACTGCTGAGTATTTGAGTTAGCAAGTACGCGGGTTCTTGTTTGGTTTGTGTTTTGAGGAGAAGAACAAAAGTATTAACCACCCACTGAAATTATGGCATTCGTGTTTCACAAACCAGTGGCTCAAGAAATTACCAGAGAAGAGATACTTTCTGTCTTTTGCACTCCTGAATGTAGAAAAAGAGTTGAAGTTTATAGAATACACAACGCTGAGCTAATTCAAGATATCAAAAAAAAAAAACTTTACTTTATCAAAAAACGAAAAACTTTATAAAGAAAAGATTGAAGCTCAGGGAAAAGACATCGTCAAACTCAAGGATGATGTAAGTGTGAAATCAACTCAACTCTTCTATGTTCAGGAGAAACTGTGCACTGTGACTAAGGAACTGGAAGATATCAGAGATAGATATAAAATTAATGAGCTTAATATTAAGAAATTTGATTCTTCCAGCAAATTAGTCAAAAACTTGTGTGATCAACAGCTCGCATACAAGGAAAAGAAAGGGTGTGGTTTGGGTTTCAATCAAGTTCCTCCTCCATATAATGACAACTACACATATTTACCCATGACTGAGGAGGAATTGATGAATGAGGACAAGATGGCTTTTGGTCCTAAAACTGATAAGTCATCAATCAACAGCAGACCTTTTGATAAACGAGCGAGTTCTTCGGTAAATTTTGTTTCAAAGGGTACTTTTGATGCTAATGCTTCGTCTTCCCCTGCAGATGAAGTAGTTGAAGTAAAAGTTGAAAATGTAGTTGGGGATGAACAAGCATCAGAGTCTGATTCTTCTGAAAATTTAATAAATGAACCTAATCCAGACTCTATTTCGACGTTTGATTTTTTTAAGGTTTTTCGCTCAATGATTAATTTCAGGCCTGATGATTTGGGCGAAAACCTTGATGCTTGCGTAACAGAGACTGAATCGGCAAACGAAACAAATGAGCCACCTGAACCATCTGATTCCAAATGTGAATCATCGGAAGTAGCTGATTCTGAGAAATTGGAATCAGTTGATTCTAGTGGATTCAGCTCAAAGGCGTCATGTGCAGAACCGTCTTGTGCTGAAAATTCGTCTAATGTTTCAGCTGAAGGTTTTGCTGAAGTTTCTGGTGTTTCATCTGATAAACCAGAAGTCTAGGATCCTACCAAGGCTGATGAAGTGAAAACTGACATGAACAAGACTCCAAGTACGCAAGCTGAACAATCTGAGCCTTCTGTTAGTGATGAAAAGGTTCAGATCAAGCAACAAGAGCCGAATCGAGCAGGTAAAGGACGCAGAAATAAGAAGCCTAAACATCACAGACGATCAGTGTCACACCCTCAAAATCCACCTGCGGAGTATCACCGCTTGGGAGCGTGACTGACCAGGATCAAGCCACCAATCATATAGAACAATGTATAAAGTAATTGTATTAAACCAAACCAATCCATATGAAAGGTGTTCCAAAACATAAGTATCATATCAAAGTTTAGCGGAAGCGTATAGATAAAACTCAGCATAAATAAGTATGTAATGTCATAAAGTGTTTAACACACAATCACGATCCAAGCCCACAACGACCAGCTCCTCCCTGTGCAAGCTCCATGTACCTAACGACCTGCAAGGCATGTAACAGAGGATCAACAACTAGTTGAGCGAGTTCACAAAAAGTAAATGCGTAATGGTAAGTTCGTTTGTAACATGTGGCTCTACTGGGCCGATAGTACGTTCTATTTGTGGGGGCTTCCCATGTTGTATAACCACTAGACTATTCGCAACCATAAGTGTTCTACATATCCCGAGAACAGTAATACGTACAAATTTACGTAGGATTTACGTAAGTATCCTTCACAACCGAGGATAGGGGTACGTGGGGGTTTACGTAGGTTTTACGTAAGTGCCTGACACAACCGAGGCAGTAGTAAGTATAGGTTCACGTAGGTTTTACGTGAGTATCCTTCACAACCGAGGATAGCGAGTAGCATAAGTATACGTAGGTTTTACGTATGTGTCCTGCACAACCGAGGACAATGGTATGTATAGGTTCACGTAGGTTTTACGTGAGTATCCTTCACAACCGAGGATAGCGAGTAGCATAAGCATACGTAGGTTTTACGTATGTGTCCTACACAACCGAGGACAATGGTATGGTAGTCTAGTATCAGTGTATGTACGAATCTATTCAACCTTATTCCTTCAATCCCATTCCCCAAACCCTGGGAATCCCATGCCTTAGTAAGGGTGTGAACTCACCTTGGTTTGCTCGGTATGCTAAGTATGTGCTCACAGTTAATCAATCACGTCCTAAAGTACGCACGTATACATAATCAGTTTGTGTTCACATATAACACACAGTTGATAAGCAAGTAGCACGTAGCACGTATTTGAGATCATACACAAGATGGTTACACTTAACAGCAGTTAACTAACCAGGTTAACTTTTAACAGAATTAAAGTAGGTTACTGTGCTGATTACACATTTGGCGAAACACAAATTTGGCGAAACACATATTCTGTTTCGTCGTTCATGGTCTCGGCGAAACACTTATGTTTCGTCGTCACCTGTGTTTCGTCTAAGGTGTCTGTTACGTCGAGCACATAACTGTTTCAGCAATAAAAAAAACAATAGCACATAATCTTAATGCCCTAGTGGCCAACATCTATCAACCACCGCCAAGTATCATTGGACCGAAATTACATATTCTGCACACCATTATTACACCTAACCATGAGATCATTGATTTGCATGAATACCAAACTGATTATTTTCAATACAATTATGCTTGCATGATATTTATAAGTTGCACACATACATATGGCAAATCTGACAAACTCACATGCGCATATGAATGCTATGGCCGACATTTTAAAGTAAATCCCCTTTGGCTGCATTATACAAAGCACATGCATAAACAATAATAACCTAATCGCCTACATCTATAATCCATGAACAAGATTACCTAACCTTCATACAAACCGATTCATCATGTATGGATATAATCACAGCAAACCAAATAACAACATATCATTACACATAAACATGAATGATCGATTGATCGGAAACTTATAGCACTAACCGAGATGATGATTTGATCGCACAAAGGTTTCTGATGGGTTCTAGTTTGCCGTCACACAGCAGAGAGTCCTCTAGGGTTTCTGTTTTGTCAAAAGTGTGACTAACAAACTGGTTGATTCGCTAAAATACTTGTCGTTACGTGTTGGGCCCTTAATGTGCTTATGCAAAACCGGGCTCGGTGAAACAGACTTCTGTTTCGTCGAGATGTATGTAACGAAATACATATGTTAAACAGTTTAAGTTTTCTGATAAGTTTCATGTTATAACATCCATCACAAAAACATGCAATGATCACAATATGTTTTGTCATAATACAGCGTGTACAGTTACAAGTCAAATAGTCAAGCGATTAAACAGTCAGCGTGCAATAATTGCGAAAGTGAAATGTCGGAAACTCGAGTTGTCACATTATCCCCAACTTGAAAGAAATTTCGTCCCGAAATTTAGCATGCGGTTACTGAGGAAGCTTTCGTATCACGGCTCCCCGAGCAGGTTTGCGAAGATTACTGGTTTTCCTGGGGTGTCACATCATCCCCCCGTTGATTTGGAATTTCGTCCCGAAATTCTGTAGTAGCTTCAGCCTCAGTAGTGGTTGCACTGTTTCCGAATAACTGGGGATACTTAAGTTTCATTTGATCTTCTCGTTCCCAGGTGAACTCTGGGCCACGACGGGAGTTCCAACGAACTCGTACTAGAGGTATTCTGGTGTGCTTGAGGACCTTAACATCCCGGTCCGTGATTTCAACTGGTTCCTCGATGAATCGCAACTGTTCGTCGATAGTGAGTTCCTTCAAAGGAACTATGTGGGTCTCATCTGACAGGCACTTCTTCAGATTCGACACGTGGAAGACGTTGTGAACTGCACTGAGTTCGGCTGGTAAGTTTAGTCTGTAGGCCACTTTGCCTATTTTCTCTATGACTTCAAATGGTCCAACGTATCATGGATTGAGTTTGCCACGTTTGCCAAAACGAACAACACCCTTCCAGGGTGAAACTTTGAGTAGCGCTCGATCCCCAACCTGGAATTCGAGTAGTTTCCTGTCTTTATCGGCGTATGCTTTCTGACGGTCACGAGCTGCCGCCATGCGTTGTCGTATTTGAGCAATCTTTTCAGTAGTATCAACTACCATTTCTGGACCTGTGATCTGACTGTCACCCACCTCTGCCCAACAAAGAGGTGACCGGCATTTACGCCCGTACAATGCCTCGAATGGAGCAGCTTTGATGCTGGTGTGGTAACTGTTGTTGTACGAAAATTCCACAAGTGGCAGATGTTTTTCCCAACCATTGCCAAAGTCGATTACGCACGCCCGAAGCATGTCTTCTAGAGTTTGAATAGTGCGCTCAGACTGCCCATCCGTCTGAGGATGATAAGCTGTGCTCATATCTAAACGAGAACCAAAAGATTTGTGCATTGCCTGCCACAGTTCTGAAGTAAAACGTGCGTCATGATCAGAGATAATAGAGGTTGGCACCCCGTGCCTCGAAACCACTTCTTTTAAGTAAATGTCTGCTAAGGTAGAGAACTTGTCTGTTTCTTTAATAGCCAGGAAGTGAGCAGACTTTGTGAGTCGATCCACGATCACCCAAATAGTATCATTTCCGCGCTGAGATCTAGGTAAGCCAGTAACAAAATCCATGGAAATTTGTTCCCATTTCCATTGTGGTATCTCAGGTTGTTGAAGTGGACCTGAAGGTTTCTGGTATTCGGCTTTGAATCTCGCACAAGTCAGGCACTTGCTAACGTATGTTGCTATGTGGGCCTTCATGCTAGGCCACCAGTATGTAGTTTTGATATCGTGGTACATTTTATCCGAACCTGGATGTACCGAGTAGCGAGACTTATGAGCTTCATCCATTACAAGCTCGCGTAAGTTACCATAAAGTGGGACCCAGATGCGTCCTGTTACGTAATAAGCACCATCTTCCTTCTGTTCTAAGCGTTGCCTTGAGCCGCGTAGGGCTTCAGCCCTGACGTTTTCTGGTTTCAATGCTTCTACCTGAGCATCTCGTATCTGTGAAGGAAGACTAGACTGAATAGTGAGTTGCAACGCTCGTACACGTCTAGGTGTAGTATCCTTTCGACTGAGGGCGTCAGCCACCACATTGGCTTTGCCCGGATGGTACTTTATGGCACACTCGTAATGGTTCAGTAGTTCGACCCATCTACGTTATCGCATGTTCAATTCTTTCTGCTTGAATATGTGCTCAAGACTCCTGTGGTCGGTATAGATGGTGCATTTAGTGCCATACAGGTAATGTCGCCATATCTTGAGCGCAAAGACAACCGCTCCCAGCTCTAGATCGTGTGTAGTGTAATTCCGTTCGTGAACCTTAAGTTGGCGCGAAGCATAAGCTATAACTTTATCCCTTTGCATCAATACACATCCAAGACCCTGGATAGATGCATCGTAGTAGACTACAAAATCGTCCGTGCCTTCAGGCAATGAGAGGATAGGTGCGCTACAGAGTCTATCCTTTAAGCGCTGAAACGCTGTTTCCTGTGTATTACCCCAACGATAAACAACACCTTTCTGTGTCAGTAGCGTAAGTGGCTGTGCGATCTTTGAGAAATCTTTGATGAACCGTCTGTAATAACCCGCCAAACCCAAGAATTGGCGTATTTCGGTTGGTGTACGAGGTGCAGGCCAGTTCTTGATCGAATCTACCTTGGATGGATCGACATGAATCCCATCCTTGTTTACCACATGGCCTAGGAAGTGGACTTCACGAAGCCAGAAGTCGCATTTTGAAAACTTAGCGTATAGCTGTTCCGTTCGTAGGAGTTCCAAAATAAGTCGTAAGTGCTGCTCGTGTTCCTCCCGATTCTTCGAGTAGATCAGGATGTCATCAATGAAAACAATAACAAACTTGTCAAGATAAGGTTTGTACACCCTGTTCATAAGGTCCATGAAAACCGCAGGCGCGTTCGTAAGCCCGAATGGCATGACAAGAAACTCGTAGTGACCGTAGCGAGTTCTGAATGCTGTCTTGGAGACGTCCTCATCCCGGACTCTCAGCTGATGGTACCCTGACCTTAGATCAATCTTGGAGTAGTAACTCGACCCCTGCAACTGGTCGAATAAGTCGTCAATACGAGGAAGAGGATAACGGTTCTTCACTGTGACCTTGTTCAGTTCGCGGTAGTCTATGCACATCCTGAAAGTGCCATCCTTCTTTTTCACGAATAGTACTGGAGCTCCCCAAGGCGAAGAGCTTGGACGAATGAAGCCCTTATTCAAGAGCTCTTGTAGTTACGTAGACATTTCTTCCAGTTCGGTTGGAGCTAAACGATATGGTGCGCGAGCTATAGGTGCTGCTCCTGGAGCTAGCTCGATTTGAAACTCGACCTGGCGATGAGGCGGTAGACCAGGTAAATCTTCTGGAAACACTTGAGGAAATTCGCGCACAACTGGAATATCCTCTATTCTATTCTCTTTCGTAGCTACATCAGTAACTAGGGCCAAAATGGCAGTGTGACCCTTTCGTAAACATTTCTGAGCCTTCAGGAAAGAGATGATGCCAACCACAGCACCACTCTTGTCGCCTTGAACTTCGAGAGATTCTTTACCCGAACGAGGAATACGAATGATCTTTTCCTTACAAAGGATCTCTGCCTGCTGCTTGGATAACCAATCCATGCCAATGACAATGTCGAAACTACCCAAAACTATGGGAATGAGGTCGATCGAGAAGGTCTGACCCGCTAGAACGATGTTACAACCCTTGACTATATGCGTGGCTTCTACACTTTTACCATTTGCTAGTTCTACGACGTGTTTGGTGTTTAGGGGTGTTGATGTACGTTTTAACAATTTACTCATTTTCAAAGACATATAACTTGTATCCGCACCCGAATCAAACAAAACAGTAACATAAATATCGTCGAGAAGAAACTTACCCATAACGACGTTGGGATCATTTCTGGCATCACCCTGCCCCAACACAAATGCACGACCCCTTGCTTCATTGCCGTTGTTGTTGTTTCCCCCGTTGTTGTTGTTGCCATTGCCCTGATTGTTGTTATTATTGTTGTTGTTGTTGTTCTGGTTCCTGTTTAGCTGAGGACAGTGCCTTTTGAAGTGACCTTCAGCACCACAATGAAAACATCCCCTGTTACCCTGTTGCTGATTCTGCTGTGTTGGTGGCTGCTGATGATTCTGATTCGCAGGCCGAGGGCTCCGACAATCCTTGGCCTCATGACCCAACTTGAGGCATCTTTGGCAGCGACCCTTGTTACACTGGCCACTGTGATGTCTGTTACAGGTGTTACACTTTGGGAGGTTTCCTCGATATCCGCCCTGCCTATGGCTACCTGAAGAGTGCTGACTGGGACTCTGATAACTGTCAGTCTTTCGCTGCTGAACCTGTGACTGAACTGTAGCTGAACCTTTGCTGGAATCCCCCTCCCATTTTCTCTTGTTATCACTAGGAGTAGCAGGAGTAGCTGAAGTGGTAGCGGTAGTAGTAGCGCTGAAACGTTTAGGTAACTTGTTCTGCTCCACCGCCTGATCCGTGAGACGGTGAGCCAACTGAATAACCTGCTGGTAGGTAGCAAGGTTTGCTGAAGTCACATGACTTTGGATCTCTGGTACTAGGCCACTGAGATAAAGTTCGATACGCTTAACTGGGGGGTCCACCATAGTAGGACACAGTAATGTGAGCTCATTTGATCTCTTTGTAAACGCCTCAATTTCTGACCCCGTCATCTTGAGATGGAAGAACTCGACTTCCAGCTTATGAATGTCGTCACGACTGCAGTATTCCTCCTTGATCATCTCTTTGAAGTTGTTCCATGGGGTGGCGTTAGCAGCAACCAACCCCAGCATTTGGACCTGAGCTTTCCACCATGTGAGGGCTAAACCCTCGAGAGTACCGGTAGCATACTTCACCCTGCGTGCCTCAGGGCATTCACACATTTTAAATACTGACTCAAGCTTTTCAAACCAGTGGAGGAGTCTAACTGCTCCTTCCGTGCCACTGAATGTGCTAGGACGACAGTCCATGAAAGTCTTGAAAGTACACACAGGTTGATGAACGGGTTGACCTGATGTGTAAGAACAGAATAAAGTTAAACACAAGAGTTGTTTAGGAACGTAGGATCTAAAGATCCTAGGATGAGTTACGACTGCAGGGTATACCTCCTGCGTTTGCAGCTGCAAGTGCCGCAGCAACTTGTTCATTGATAAGAGCCGTCAACTGGGCTTGAGTCATGTTCACACGTCCGGACATGATCTTCATAGTAAAGGTAAAATAAGTGAGAATGGTTCGCGAGTAGTGCGATGACAGAAGAGTGTAAGCACACAAATGTTCCCCAAGCAATAACAAGTAGTGAGCAATGTAATCTAAGCATACTACGAGCAAGGTTCTATGCAATTCTAGCAAGTAGGCAATAAACATAAACCTTATTACCTAAGATGTCGAGTCTTGCACGTGGAGCGAAGCATCGTTGTGCATCGTTGAGAGCACTGTTCTGGTTATAGTCCGGTTTTAATAAAAACGTTTTCCCATATTAAAACCAAGTTCTCTATAACCAATGGCTCTGATACCAATCTGTCACACCCTCAAAATCCACCTGCGGAGTATCACCGCTTGGGAGCGTGACTGACCAGGATCAAGCCACCAATCATATAGAACAATGTATAAAGTAAAAGTAATTGTATTAAACCAAACCAATCCATATGAAAGGTGTTCCAAAACATAAGTATCATATCAAAGTTTAGCGGAAGCGTATAGATAAAACTCAGCATAAATAAGTATGTAATGTCATAAAGTGTTTAACACACAATCACGATCCAAGCCCACAACGACCAGCTCCTCCCTGTGCAAGCTCCATGTACCTAACGACCTGCAAGGCATGTAACAGAGGATCAACAACTAGTTGAGCGAGTTCACAAAAAGTAAATGCGTAATGGTAAGTTCGTTTGTAACATGTGGCTCTACTGGGCCGATAGTACGTTCTATTTGTGGGGGCTTCCCATGTTGTATAACCACTAGACTATTTGCAACCATAAGTGTTCTACATATCCCGAGAACAGTAATACGTACAAATTTACGTAGGATTTACGTAAGTATCCTTCACAACCGAGGATAGGGGTACGTGGGGGTTTACGTAGGTTTTACGTAAGTGCCTGACACAACCGAGGCAGTAGTAAGTATAGGTTCACGTAGGTTTTACGTGAGTATCCTTCACAACCGAGGATAGCGAGTAGCATAAGTATACGTAGGTTTTACGTATGTGTCCTGCACAACCGAGGACAATGGTATGTATAGGTTCACGTAGGTTTTACGTGAGTATCCTTCACAACCGAGGATAGCGAGTAGCATAAGCATACGTAGGTTTTACGTATGTGTCCTACACAACCGAGGACAATGGTATGGTAGTCTAGTATCAGTGTATGTACGAATCTATTCAACCTTATTCCTTCAATCCCATTCCCCAAACCCTGGGAATCCCATGCCTTAGTAAGGGTGTGAACTCACCTTGGTTTGCTCGGTATGCTAAGTATGTGCTCACAGTTAATCAATCACGTCCTAAAGTACGCACGTATACATAATCAGTTTGTGTTCACATATAACACACAGTTGATAAGCAAGTAGCACGTAGCACGTATTTGAGATCATACACAAGATGGTTACACTTAACAGCAGTTAACTAACCAGGTTAACTTTTAACAGAATTAAAGTAGGTTACTGTGCTGATTACACATTTGGCGAAACACAAATTTGGCGAAACACATATTCTGTTTCGTCGTTCATGGTCTCGGCGAAACACTTATGTTTCGTCGTCACCTGTGTTTCGTCTAAGGTGTCTGTTACGTCGAGCACATAACTGTTTCAGCAATAAAAAAAACAATAGCACATAATCTTAATGCCCTAGTGGCCAACATCTATCAACCACCGCCAAGTATCATTGGACCGAAATTACATATTCTGCACACCATTATTACACCTAACCATGAGATCATTGATTTGCATGAATACCAAACTGATTATTTTCAATACAATTATGCTTGCATGATATTTATAAGTTGCACACATACATATGGCAAATCTGACAAACTCACATGCGCATATGAATGCTATGGCCGACATTTTAAAGTAAATCCCCTTTGGCTGCATTATACAAAGCACATGCATAAACAATAATAACCTAATCGCCTACATCTATAATCCATGAACAAGATTACCTAACCTTCATACAAACCGATTCATCATGTACGGATATAATCACAGCAAACCAAATAACAACATATCATTACACATAAACATCAATGATCGATTGATCGGAAACTTATAGCACTAACCGAGATGATGATTTGATCGCACAAAGGTTTCTGATGGGTTCTAGTTTGCCGTCACACAGCAGAGAGTCCTCTAGGGTTTCTGTTTTGTCAAAAGTGTGACTAACAAACTGGTTGATTCGCTAAAATACTTGTCGTTACGTGTTGGGCCCTTAATGGGCTTATGCGAAACCGGGCTCGGTGAAACAGACTTCTGTTTCGTCGAGATGTATGTAACGAAATACATATGTTAAACAGTTTAAGTTTTCTGATAAGTTTCATGTTATAACATCCATCACAAAAACATGCAATGATCACAATATGTTTTGTCATAATACAGCGTGTACAGTTACAAGTCAAATAGTCAAGCGATTAAACAGTCAGCGTGCAATAATTGCGAAAGTGAAATGTCGGAAACTCGAGTTGTCACATTATCCCCAACTTGAAAGAAATTTCGTCCCGAAATTTAGCATGCGGTTACTGAGGAAGCTTTCGTATCCCGGCTCCCCGAGCAGGTTTGCGAAGATTACTGGTTTTCCTGGGGTGTCACAATCAGGCTCTCCACAATCCTCAATGGGCAGCAATAGTCCTCAAAAGACCCGTGATGTGAAAAATGCTTTTGTTAAGCCAGTCATTAATGGCAAATGTGAGAAATATGCATTTGACTGTGCTAACAAAGCTTTCGGAAAGACTGGTGAGATTTCTGAACAAGACTTGCAGTCTAAACAAAACAAGAAGAATCAAAAGAAATCTCCACCACAGAAGGCCCCAGCAAACGACAAGTATAGACATCCAAATTCATCCTCGTTTGCAAGAAATGTGCAAGGAAAACAAGCACAAAAAGGACCAGTTCATCCTTCAGGGCCTGCAAGAGCTACACAAGATGATCAGAATGCCTTCTACATGAAGAGACAAACATGCTTCAATTGTGGCATTGCTGGTCACATTGCTCGGAACTGCACAAATCATCCCCATGAACCGTATTATGCTCAAAATCAAAGGGTTACACCTAAGGATAACTACCATTCTAAGCTAATGAAGGTTTCATTACCTAAGGCAATGAAGAATGTGAATCCCAAGGTTAAACCTTCTGATGGGGATTGGAATGCTGCTAAAAACAAACGGAAGGCTGTTCAGGAACAAAAATGTTTTTCTAAAACTAACAAACCTGAAACAACTAAAGTTGCTCAACCGAAGGCAACAAACGCATTTGCTAGACCGAAACAGATTTGGAAACCCAAATCCAAAGCAGCAACATCTCCAATCCTTGAGACGAAAGGGGACCTATGTTTAAAAGAAGTGTCTTATTTTGATGCTTCAGGAAATCCCAGGACCACGATGGCCTGGGTACCCATGTCTTACTAATCTCCTTACCTTTCAGGAATAACCAAGGAGGAGCTGTTGACAATCTCTGGAATGTTGATAGCGGTTGTTCCAGAGATAAAAACGGGTAACATTTCACTGTTGCAAAAAGTTCAAATTTTTTTTACAGATGATATGTTTCCTTTGGAGGAGATTGGAGAAGTAAAATAAGATCAGCAAAAGGTACCGTTTAAATTCAGTACTTTGATTTGCATTTGATTAGTCTTTAATCTGATGACAGAACGGTTTTTTTTTTTTTTTTTTAAATTCTTTTCTCTTTCTTAGTTCATTATTTTGTATATATAGTGTCCTTTCTCTAGTAAATGGTAAATTTGCGCAAAAATACAAGATTTATGCACAAATTTAGGGGGGGAGGGACATATAGATAGATATAGTGTTTATATGCATTGTTTTAGGGGGAGAAAATGAGAAAAATACAAAAACATTTGAAAAATGAAAAAGCCAAAAAGAAAAATTGCATGATATGGGAAGTGAAATAAATGTTCGTGTTAAAGGGTTTGACTAACACATGTAAGGTGCCATAGCTGAAAAGACTAGGATCTACTGCGATATGTCGATAGGCTTGACGCTCAAAATGATAAAAGATACTAAGTGTTATAAACATAACGAACTATGTACCATGTGGGTAACATACCAACGGCGTATGATTTTATGGTCTTAAATCTTGCGTTGATAGATAGCCAACATCTAGGGTTTCGGGTCTTTATATTGTTGAATCATCCGGGGATATCTTGGCTGTCCTTCTGTTCAGAACTAAAATTGTACATGAACCCAGGAAAGAAAGTCACTTGGAATTAGCTCATTTCTATTTGAATGTCTGTATGTTGTCCCGATACACACAATTTTGATCTGATTCTGAAATCTTCTCTGAAAAATGTCGTGTACCTCCTCTGCTGCATCCAGATATATGCTGACCTGGAGGTGCTAGGCAACGACAGCTTCTGCTGCATCCAGATACATGCTGACCTAACTGTACGTTGTCGCGCTATAGATCTAATACACCCGAAAGAGGCCCTCAAGTGCCCAAAAGAAACCGAAGAAACCTATATCAAACTGAGAAAAACTCATTTGATCTGTATATTATACCATCTCTGCAAAAGATCTATTATGTTCTCTTCTCAACCTATTCCCAGTTAAGATTTCAGAAATCTGGATTGGACTTGTGAAATATGTGGTAGGGAAGATACTTGCATGATAGAGTGTGCTGTTTATATTTCCAGGATTTGATTAGTATTTATTTGGGTGTTCATTGTTAAGAAATCAAAACATGATAAAACAGATTATATGCAGACCTAGACACAGTCAGGATATCTTAAAGGATGACATCAGTATACTCACCTGCTACGATGAATCGTTGTGCTTACCTTGATCGCGGGGGTATGCCTTGGAATGGGACACACGGGTATAATAGTATAATATTACCTTAAGCATATCACGAAGTTGAAAATTGAAAGTAGAGTGTTAAAGTTTAAATGGACAAACATATTGGCAATCGCATAGACCAGTTTGATTAGACTCGTACTGAAAAGTGTTCCTTAGTCTGCCTGAGAACGAATTTTGATCCCATTGCAATTGTAATTGTATATTATGGTATTTGTTTATATTTTGAGTTTTTATTTGTTTTAGTTCTTAAAATTAAAAAAAATTCAAAAATAGAAATTCAAAAATACAAAAAATAGTGTCTTGTTTTTCTATAAAACCAAAAATCCAAAAATAGAGTTTTTAATTGTTTTTCTTAAAATTAAAAATTATTACCGTTCTTGAAGATTTGACTGATCATAAAAAGTTGAAAGAGTTTGAATTGTGAAATCCGAGTACAAGTACTTGGATGTACCTAGTGTTCATATGGTACTCTCCCTGTTGTATAAGAAATGTCTGCTTAAAAGTTTGTGAGCATGTGCAGAACTTGGTTTCAATCAAGAACAGGGGTTGATGAAGACTGAGATGCTGTTAGTTGCTGAAGAAGCCTGGAGCAGCTCAACAACAAGGTGTACCTGAGTCAGAAGAACCGGATACGAAACGCCGTCTGACAGTGAAAGTACATTTGAAGAAGTACCATGAACCTTCTTGAAAGACAAAGATTGAAGAAGAAAAGAGATGTTGAGAATCCTCCTCTCACATTCTTTTTGACAAGATTTTCAAGCAAATGCTGATCAAGATCCTGATATGAAGCTAACCACAAAAGCCGAAGAAAGAGACCCAGTGCTGAGAGTTCAGAAGTCAAGAACTTCCACAACATCTGCAGCATAGCGACAACTATAGACTTCGTTGAAGACGTTGCTGAATTCATGTTATGAAGACAATTTGATGGCATCAGTCTAGGGGGAGATTGTTAGGCCCCAAAGTGTGAGACTGACGCATCAAATTAATACAACGGGCTATGGTTACGAACTGGGCTTTATCGGGTTAGTTTATATTAGGTTGTGGACTTTTATAGGTCACTTGGGCCAAGCTTTAGGCCATGTGAGCCAAGCAGGCCCAAGGGAAGCCCATGTAGGGAAGTGGGCTTGTCCATGTATATAAACAAGTTTTCAACTTGTTTTTAGGTTTGAACCTCATTGTTACAAAACTTCTAAAGAAGCTAGAGAGAGCCGATTGTGGTGTAGGAACTTGTACCAGATGGTTTTGCTAGTTGATAGTAATAGAATCGTGTGCAAGTTTGAAAGTGATTCGGTATTGTGTTCTTCGTATTTCATATTTTTCGTGTTTATTCTTGAATCACATCAAGTTTGGATTCCGCACAAACTTGGTGATTGTTTGATATCATTGAAAGATCCGGTTAACGGGACTTACAGTAAGAATACAATTATCATGAGTATGTTGGGGTTTTGTATACAAAATTTGTTACCACCTGGTCAAGGAGTAACATTTCCACAAGTCGGGTCTGACAGTACCATGGATGTTAATGGATATAACTTGGAAACAAATGTAATTGCGAGATCGCCCTCAATACTGTGAAATGGTTTTTATTTAAACTTGATTAAATTGGGATTCACTCACCAGTATTTCCCACTAACAAATGTTTTTAAAACGTGTTTCAGGTAGCACAATGTGAAAGCCAATTAGAAGCCAGCTGGACAGCACTGAAGGCTTGGAAAAGTGACTATAAAAGTTACCTAAATAAAGAAGGCGTTTTAATTCAAATAAAATGGAAATTATCCCTATAAATCAGTTTGTAATAAAAACTTGGGTTTTATCCCAATATGTTTATTTATATAAAATGTGGTATTTTACTCTGATAAAATATTTCCTAACTACGGTCCTGATGAAATATCCGCTGCAAAATTAGACAATACGTGATACCACCGAAACTGGCTCACGGCCGCCCGTTCCCGGGGATTAGGGATCGGGGGTTGCGACAGAAGGTGGTATCAGAGCCTCAACCTAGTGGTCTGAGTCAGCAAGGATAAGTTCCCACTAGGATGGATTATTGAAAGATAATTAAGTAAGTTATTAATGCGAAAAGTGGTGGGCTCCCTTCCAGGCATATATCACCCCTAACCTTTGGTCTGAGTCAGCGGGGATACAGTACTCGCAGGGTTGGTTTAAAGTTTTAATAGTAGTTTATAGATAAGGGGTTCAAGCGTTTTGCACTTCTCCCATGGTGGGTAATGCCCGCTCAGACTCGTGAAGTCTTACTAAGCTTGAACCAGGTTTTCGCGGGATCTATACACTGAATGAGACATAAAATTTACCTAACCACCCTTCTAACCCCCTTCCAGGAAATTAACGCGTTTCATACAGACCATAAAGATACGAATATGTGAATCAACAACATATGAAGAATGATTAGATAAATTTGCCTTCAATATAAAAAACTAGTTATTAAAGTCATTAATACATACCCAAATAAAAAGTTGCCAAAGGTTGGAAATCATAAAACAAAATACATAAAAGATTTGTCTTCACCAAGTGATGTAAAAGTTTAGCCAAGCATGGCCTTTGTTTGACAAAGACTCTTATTATCAATCTTGGATCCCGAGACTACTACACACACTCTAAATGATGGAAAATGGATGATGGTGGTGGATGATGGTTTTGTAGTGGTGGTGGAGTGGTGACAAGTGAGAGAGAAGTTGTTTGCCAAGGGATGAGTTGGAATGAAACCAAGCACCCCTATTTATAGTTGAAATCAGAAACTCAACACAGCCCCGTGCCCACCTGACACGGCCCCGTGGTGGTCATTCTCTCTCTTCATCATTAACTACAGTGTCAGGTCTTGTACTAACACGGCCCTGTGTGTCAACGACATGGCTCGTGACCAATGTACTTGCTGTACTATTTCAAATTATGGAAATCTTGGATTTGATCACGCCATGTGTTGCTTTAGCATGACCCCATGTTGAGCTTTGGATTTGTCTTTTGTTGTATTTTTCTAACGCAGAGAATTCCCACTGGGCACGGCCCGTGCTAGAGCTTCTGATTTTGTTAATTCTTTGGTTTGGATGTGGACGGGGGCTCGGCTAGTTGCGTCAATCCTTCTTCATTGCATTTTATGTTGGTTTTTGTTGTTATTTTGCTCCTTTTTTCAATTAAGATCTTTTAACCCTGTTAATTATAAAGGAACAAAGAAACGGGCTTTTTCCAACATTAGTACTGAAAAAGAGTTGATTTTACGCCGTATTTGATATAATTTATATGTTGTATTTTAAGTACATCAATTATCATTGTGTTCATCAAGGATAAGGATTCTGGGCAACAGTGGTATCAGATCCAAAGGCTCGAATGGAAGAAGCGTTCTCAGTTAGCGGAAATTGAAACATGAATCAAACAAGTAAGCGTTCTCAATTAGCGGAAATTGAAGTCTAATCGTTTCGATTTATACAGAGTATTTGCTAAGCAAAGGTAAATACTATTAGCCTTGTTTTATTTGAAAACTTGGGATACAGCATTAGCCGCTTGTAGCGGGTATTATATATATGGACAATTGCTTTCATAAATATAAGAATCCGGTTTAATTCGTATTGCTTGAATAACATTAAACACTGGGGGTAATGGTTCCGTGTCCGGGCGTCCCGACTCATCAACTAGGAATGACCATATGAAATACGCGGGTTAGTAGGCATCCTAGAAGACGTATTAAAGGTGGTGTGTACCATCATCATGGTGTGTACCATCATCACATACCAGCATAGATTCCTGTTACCCAGCTGTATTGACAAGTATGTAAAACTGGTGACAAGAAATCAATCCCAAATGAATACTAAATGATTAACCCAGGGGTTATCATAATATGTATCAAATGATTTATGAAATGATTTTTAAAATGAGTCGGTTAATTGTCTTTACCAGCGAAAGCTAACGTATTCTCAAAAGATTAAACCGCAGGAAACGAACCCTGAATAGGGTGGAATGGTTCGGTCAAAGAATAAGTTTTGGAATTTGCGACTCCACTGCTTAAAGGCCTATGATGTCCTAAGCTCGCTTTTATTTCGGATCGTACCTTATGGGACTTGTATTAAACGAAGTATGAATCTTATTTAATAACTTTCAAATCTTATATGATTATTACTTTATAAATTTATCTTCCGCTACATATTATGAAACTGTTATCAATCGTCACGCATAAATCCACCGACCAGGCTCACCGGAAATTGGGTGTAACAGATAAGAGTACATGCACCAATGTCACCAAGAGACAATAGTGGTTACTACATCAATTTCTTAGAATTATACATGGCCATACAATGCTTTGGTGGTTATGAAGCAGTTAATAAATATGAATTATGGGTGGAAGTGGCAATATCTATTGGTTATGGTTTAGGGATGCCTAAACTCAACATTGCAAGTGAGACTGTCAAGACTATCAAGTTAGTCTATTTACGTTATTTAGAGATGTTTTAATGGTATCATTTAAAATACAAAGGCAGAGAAATCACCCTCAAAGTTGAAGAAAGAAGCAACACTATGCCAAACAAGAACCAGAAAGTTTGGAACCACTGACCTCCCATCAAAGAGAAGAACCGAGATCCATAAGTGAAGATTTAAAAACAAAAGGCTAAACTTAATAGGGTGATTATGAGAATATAAGTTTAGCAATGTAAATATTATGTTATTATTATTATTATTAATATTATGTGACAAAACAATTAACATAAGTTGTAAAGGATCATAGGTTCGCGTTGGTGTTTCCCCCCAATATTGGTTAAGTGTTAGGACAGTTTACTTTAGTTATATTGGTTAAGAATAACTACAACTAGCATTGAATGAAAATCGCAGAATAGCAATCTATCACACCCCTAATTAAGATAATCTTAAACTTGCTTTTGTTCATCCAATTTGTAGTCTATCTTCTTGTTCCTTCTTCGTTTGATTTTGATTGCAATTTTGACTTCCTATGATCAAGATTGATCAGCGGTGTTTACGTCATCTTTGTCGGATTGAAATCGAGCCTGCTTTGTATTGAACGTAATTGCTTTGAATAATTGTAAACCGGTTTCTGAATTAAACAAACGTTCAATTTTTTCGGTCCTATGATCAACGCTTCTTCGATTTTCACTTTCGTTTCCTTATAGAATTTCTGGTCGCTATTTTATGTCATGGATTCTCATTTCTGATTTGATGAAGATCAACCTTTTCTTCTCTACCTTCATTGATCTTTAATAGCCCAAAAATTGATATTATATCTATTACTTCATTCTTACATTGGGCCTGTTTTTGGATGTTTCCTGGCGCGCTGCCTACATTGAATTGAAGTGCCAACTTTCATTTCAATTTCATCTTGGCCTTCTGCTGAAATCAAGGAACGCTATTCTACGATTTTCTTTCGATTCTTTATTCTTCGTTTTCTTCTTATATCGACATATGACTGCTTTTGATTTGATCCTTTTCAGCCAACACGCTGATACCACGTGATTCCCAGCATCGATTAATATTTAGGATCAGTTTGATTATGTTTTTGGATGAACAAACATGGAGTATGCACATAAATGTGCAGGGACTCGGTGAAACAAGGATGGGGAGACAACCAAATACACATAAAAGCACACAATATATATCTTTCACAATTAATATGGGTACATATAAGGGTATCTATTCCACAGGCTTGACGGTAAAATAACCGCTTTTGTAACTACCTAACTAACATAACTATTGGATGATAAATCTTGTTTCTAAACCACAATTGACTTTTGTCTTTAACTTCTAACTTGCTAAGTTACAATAACATTGGTTTTAGTAGTTATGTAATTCTGCTATTCACTTTCAAACACCATATATATTAAATTACATCCATTTGAAAACTTTTGAGGACTGTAATGGCATCGTTGTACCCGCTACCGCTACAGTTAACTACAACTTTCGCCCCATTAGGTAGTGTTGGGCAAAGCTTTTCAAGATATGCCAAGGCATGAGACGCCTCCAATGCTGGAATTATCCCTTCAAGACGACATAGTCTTTTGTATCCTGCATTCGATCAATACAAAAAATTAGTATAAAGAAATCCACGTAAGTGATGGAAACCTTATTAGTGGTAGCATATGAGTCACTAACAGTCTCATTAGTAACTATAAATAAATCGTCACTAAGGATTGATAATGGTGCTAACTATGGTATCCATAACCTAGTCAACTGGTTGTCACTCAACACCATTTCAAATGGAAATAAAAAATCGTTTTGTCAAAACGGTACAAACACCATTAGAAATTTGATCTTTTGTTGACAACCATATTTGTAGGAAATCTGTGGGAAAATGGTGATTGCGACAATTTTGCTACAAATATTTGGTGTGAAATATACTTGTCGGAAATTAGTTTAGTAACAAAATTCCGACAAAATTCCCAAAAAAAACAATTGTCACAAATTCTGCGACAAATTTGCCACAAAATTTATTTTTAGGTTTTGTTATAAATTAGCTACAAATTTCCCACAAAACTATGTTTTTAATACTATTCTTTATTTATTGTTAATGATACTTTAATAATATTATTATTAATAATAAGGATAATAAAAATATATTATTTATTTTTTTGTTTTTCAACAATTTTAATATTTTATTTTTTAAGAGTATTTATTTTACTAAAACTAAAACACAATAAAGAAAATAATTTTCTGCCGGATAACTGTAGCAAATGGGGTCAATTTGCTACAAATTTCTGATAAATTGAACATTTTATTTTTTAAAAGTATTTATTTTACTAAAATTAAAACATGAAAAATAAAATAACCTTTTTTTGCCAAAAAACTGTAGCAAACGGGGTCAATTTGCTACAAATTTCTAACAAATTTTACATTATAAATATTTTTAAATGATTAATTTTGCTGAAATTTAGTAATTAAAAATAAAATAAGGTTCAGTTGTTGCAAGTGTAGCTAGTTGCTATAAATTTCTGACTAATGTAGAAATTTGATTTTTATTTATTTATTTTGCTGTAGTTGCAAACAATATAAAATTTTAATATATTTTGTTGGAATTTTGTCACAAAGGTAGTTAATTTTGTGACGAAATTGCTACAAATGCTTATTGTGTAGAAATTTTGTAGGAAATTGTGAAAAAGTTTTGGGTTATTTTTGTTTTGTTTTTTGTGAGAAAACTGTAGAAAAGTTGTAACAAAAATTGAGTCGTGAAAAATTTGTGGGAAACTTTTGTTGGAAAAAATACATTTTTCTAGTAGTGAAAACTTTTAAGTTAGTAGTTAGTGACTAAAATTTATCATCAAACTCGGACTTGTTAGGGGGTAGGGTTGGTCATCAGTCATCACCCATCACTAATCACTCACTCACAACTTCCGATAAAGTTCCGTCACGTCATCAAACACTATTCCATCACTAGTGATATATTTTAGTGGAAATGTCAATCACTCACCACCACACCCAACAATTTCCCTCAAAACCAACAATTTCCTTCACCACCCAACACTTCTTCACGCATTAAAAAAATAACACATTTTAACTTTGACGCGTTATAAACAATAGTGGTGGCGGTGTATTTTTTTGTATAACTTGTTATTGGGGCTGATCACTCATCACCCCGGGTCCCCTTAGTGACTAGAAATTGTGTGTGAGGTTTTGGATAAAGTGAATTTAATTTTCGAGTGATAAAGATTTTGTGGTCACCATGAGGTTTTCTTGCATTAAAGATATGATGGTGCTATGATATTTCATCAAAAGTTTTAAATATATTTGGTACGTTAATAAAAAATACATTTTCTTTAAGTGACGTCTAGTTTAATTATATGTATTTGTGTTTGTTATATATGGCTATGCTTACCGTCAAGAGCTTCTTGATCATTAACTGTATAACACTCAATTCTGCCAGAATCTTTTAGAAAACTTAGCTCTGGGCTTACTCCTGGAAACTCCAATCTTCAAAAGAAACAAATTTATCATTTAGGATCTAATAAGACTTAACATTTATTATTGTGGTTGAAAATGTAAAAATCAGTAATACTCACCCACTAGCAACCGATTGTGTTTTTGTGATTTGGCCATCTCCATCTTGTAGCAAATAACACATGGCTCCATGATAAACACCAACTTCACCTCTTACAAGACTCGCCGAATGTAACTCACCGGTGTTACCTCCTACTCCACCACCCTCAACACCAATCATCCGAACGTTTTTGTCACCTATAAATTCATGAAAGAGACCTAATGCATTGCAACCAGTCCCCACACAAGCAACCAAAACATCCGGAGTCCCACCCCACTTCTCCATTGCTTGCTTCCTTGTTTCTTTTCCAATCACAGAATTGAATTCACGGACCATGGTCGGGATTGGGTGCGGGCCCACAGCCATTCCAGCAAGGTAATAGCTAGTTTGTAGCTTTCCTATCCATTCCCTAGTTGATTCTGAAGCTGCTGCCTGAAAACCTCCATCAACAGGCTTAACCTATAACACATATAGTCAATAGTTAGTTTCTTCATTTTTTGTTCCAAAAAACAGATTTTCCCAAAGTAGGATATATTAACTACACACTGAAACAAAAATATAAAGGCTAAAGTATTAAATAAAGATTTGTTGTTCAATCCTCATTTAAGAAATACAAGTGACATTTTTATAAACTTTTTCCACCACAAATTTTAATACTCAGATTTGAAGAAATTTATTTTTTGATTGAAATTGCATTAATGGTTCGGAATTGATTTTCCATGCTTTTCAACTTATATCTTACCTTTTAAGAAGTTACATTTTTACCTTTCTCCTTATCATATATTTTTTTATACTCTTAGTTTCTATCCATGTAATTCGCTAATTTGTTAAATGACTCAAATATATCAAATTTTGATAAATACTAGCTTAACTTTGGCCAGAGAAAACGAAATTACCTGGGCTCCAAGCAACTCCATTAGTTGCACATTTGAGGGTTTTCTTACTATATCTTTGGTTCCAACGAAAACAGTACAATCTAGAGAAAACTTGGCGCACACAGCAGCTACTGCAACACCATGGTGGCCGGCACTTGTCGCTGTTATAATACTCTTTCGGCCCATCCGTTTTGCCAAAATCGCTTGTGCAACAACGTTGTTCATCTTGTATGATCCTCCATGACTTAGATCCTCTCTCTTAATATATATTTCTGGCCCTTCTCCATTGATGTTCTTGTAGTGATCTGTGAGCTTTTGGGCATGGTAAAGAGGCGTTTCACGTCCTACATAGTCCCTCAGTGCAGTTTCTACCTCCATCTACATATGTTCATATTTTAGCATCAAGAAATTTATAATATAACTTAAGGAAAAAATAAATAACATTATATTAATTATTGATTTGCGCCGCATAACATACATGAAAAAAGATTTTCTAAACTACCTGAAACTCATTATCACGCAAAACGGAATTGAACTCATATTCAAGTTCTGCTAACGGAGTTATCAGGACTTCGGCTACAAACTTTCCTCCAAAGTTTCCGAACTTTCCGACAATATTAGGAACGTATTCTTTCGAAACAGTACTTAATGTCTTTGTACAAGATTTACTTGTGTACTTTAGGTTTGTGTTGAGAGTCGGTGGCTCAACAGCTGGTACGACCTTCCCAACATAGGGGAGAGAGATAGTTGTGTAATTGCATGCCATTTTTTTTTTCTGAGAAAACCAAAGCTGTTCAATAAGTGGTGAGTGCTGGCTGTGGTCCAGAAGCAATTTATAGTGAAAAAATATATCGTTTCATAGTACAAAGACTAATAATAAAAGCATATGAAACACATGTGAATGTGATACTTTGTTTTCTTAATACATTGGTTATAGTACAAAGACTAATAATAAAAGCATATGAAACACATGTGAATGTGATACTTTGTTTTCTTAAGAGAAAATTACAAAATTAGCCAAAAAAAAAGTCAAATTACCAATCTAGCCACCTCATGCGTCCTTGGAAGGCCACTCACAGATCCCAAGTCTTCTGATGCGTCTGCATGGCCAAGTATTGCGTCCGCCAATCCCCAACTGACACGTGGAAAGACTCATCCCATCCCACACATGAAAGACTCATCCCATGCGTCCGCGGACTCATCCCTTGCGTCCGCGGACTCATCCCATGCTTGAAAGACTCATCCCATGCTTGAAAGACTCATCCCATGTTTGAAAGACTCATCCCATGCGTCCGCGGCCATGCGTCCGCAGACTCATCCCATGTGTCTGTGGCCACGTGTCTATTTTTTATTGGGTTTCTCCCCAAGGACTCATCCCATGCTTGAAAGACTCATCCCATACATGAGTGGCCTTCCAACGAGGCATGAGGTGGCTAGATTGGTAATTTGATTAAAGTCTTGGCTAGATTGGTAATTTTCTCTTTTCTTAATACATTGGTTGTTCAAAAGAAAAAAACTCAAGCAATATTGTCCCTTTCTTTTAAAAAAGAGTAAACTGCTATTTTGGTCCCTGTGGTTTGGCCAGTTTTGCTACTTTAGTCCAAATCTCAAACTTATTACATCTGGGTCCCTGTGGTTTGCATTTTGTTGTCATTTTAGTCCAAAATCCAAAAAACCTATTTTTTTACTGTTGCAACCTCCTATTTTGTCATGTAGTGCAGGGACATTTTGGTCCATGTTAATTTATTATAACATTTCAGTAATTAATAACATCTATCTTCAAGAACATCATCAAACTACATCATCAAAACCCAGAAAATCAAGAACATCATCAAACTTCATCATCAAAACCCAGAAAATCAAGAACATCATCTTCAAGAAAATCAAGAACCCAGAACAAAACCAGAAACCATCACAAAAACAAAACCGATTTGTAAAAAGAAACGAGGCTCAGATCTATATCTTCAAGAACATCATCAAACATCATCATCAAAACCCAGAAAATCCAGAAAATCAAGAACATCATCTTCAAGAAAATCAAGAACCCAGAACAAAACCAGAAACCATCACAAAAATCAAAATACAGACAACAAATCAAAACAAAAACCGATTTGTAAAAAGAAACGAGGCTCAGATCTGTATCTTCAAGAACATAATCAAACATCATCATCAAAACCCAGAAAATCCAGAAAATCAAGAACATCATCTTCAAGAAAATCAAAAACCGATTTGTAAAACCGCCATGGCTACAAACAGAGGTTGCTAGCGCACTTGCCCTCCTCCGATTCTGCCACGCCAAGCTGCGGAAAATCTCAAATGCAGACCCGATTTTGACTCGGATTAGGTGAAATCATCACAGCCTCATGGTGAACAAGCATAACAGAACAAGTAACAACACACACCAACAAAGAACAGTTGTCTCTCTGTCTCTCTCTCTCTCAATACATATACATGTGTGATATGTATAAAGAAGTTTACCGTTAAAAAAAACACAGAGATATGTATACATATACATATATAACGGAGGGTTGTTGAAGGTAATCAAAATCACTGGCGGAAAGAGGCGGCAACCACCCTCAGAAACCCTTGCTCCTCTCTGCCTCATTCTCCGAGTCAAAAGTAAAACAGAGATCCCTAATTTTGCTACACCATCGTAGATCGAACATAGAAGGTTCCAGATCTGCTAAACTTCCGGCGGTTTAGGGTTTCAGTGTCGGCTTTGATGGTGACAGCGGTGGTGGCGCTTTAGGGTTTCAGTGGTGGCGGTGGTGGAGTTCACGGTTGTGGTGGTGGTGGAGTTCACGAAGAGAGAGAGAGGGAGGAGGTGGCGGTTGTGGTGCTAGAGAGAGAGAGAAGAGAGAGAGAGTAAACTGCCAGAGAAGAGAGAGAGAGAGTAAACTGCCATTTTGATCATCATCATCCCCAACATCATCATCCTCATCCTCAATATATATTATTGCTAAAAAAAACTAAAACAAATGAAATTTAAAAAAATAACCAAAATGCCCCTGCACTACAGGACAAAATAGGAGGTTGCAACAGTAAAAAAATAGGGTTTTTGGATTTTGGACTACAATGGCAACAAAATGCAAACCACAGGAACCCAGATGTAATAAGTTTGAGATTTGGACTAAAGTGGCAAAACTGGCCAAACCACAGGGACCAAAATGGCAGTTTACTCTTTAAAAAAAATGAAAACAATCACGCAAGTTCACCCGGTCCAGATCAAATTCAGAAGTGGGAAACACATGTAACGTTGTCCTTTTCTCATCCTTACCGCCATTACACGCATTGGCGGATTTTGAACTTAGTTTTTAGTAAAACTAGGGGGAGCCGGACTCTCAAAATTTTACATTTCACTACAAAGAAATTTATGAAATTTTTGATAAATTAACACTGTGAAGCTAAAAAACAAGGGGGTGGGAACCCCCCGGCCAATGAAAAGATGTGCCAGCAATCACACGCAAGGTTCACCTGGTCTGTGTACATACAAAGAGTACATATCCATCTATCTCCGAGATAATACTTGAACTATCGTCACCTCAACGCCACATCAGATTTGTAAAATTTCCTCAAGAATCCTCACTTTTTTGATAATGTACAAATCTCTACAAACTCCATTAAGGAGTATTATATATATATATATATATATGGGGAGAAGATCATGCGAGAACCACCTCTTATTGCGAGAACCGCGAGAACCAATGTGAACACAACAAAAAATAGCTAAAAATCACACAAATTTTTTTTTTAATATTTTTTATATAAAAATCGCTACTTTTCGAAGCAAAAAAAAATTAAAAAAAGTTTTTTTTTTGCCACTAAAAGTAGCGATTTGAGCATAAAAATATGAAAAAAAAAATTAGATTTTTTTTTTATTTTTTTAGGTTTTTTGGGGGTTTAGTTTTTAGCATTTTAACTTGGGGGGTTAGGTTTTTTTAGGTTTTTGGGGGGTTTTAGTTTTTAGCATTTAGCTTGGGGGGGGGGGGAGGTTAGGTTTTTTTTACGGGGGGTGGGGGTGGGGGGTTTAGGTGTTTTTTTTTTTTTTGGGGGGGGGGGGGGGTGGGGGTTAGGTTTTTTTAGCTATTTTAGGTTGTGTTCACATTGGTTCTCGCGGTTCTCGCAATAAGGGTGGTTCTCGCATGATCTCTTCCCTATATATATAGGGGAAGGATCCACTAAAAAGTGGATTTTGCCTAAGTAGCCTAACAAGGATTGTGATCATAACATGTGACACTCCAAATAAGTAGGAATGAAGGGTATTTTGGTCCTTATAAATATGAGTGAAAATGACATGTGGCACCCATTTTGTTTTTTAAAAATACAACAAAAAAAATCTAGTACAAAAAATCTAGCACAAAAAATCTAATACAAAAAAATATAGCACAAAAAATATAGTACAAAAAAATATAGCAAAAAAAAATCTAATACAAAAAAATATAGCACGAAAAAATTTAGCAACAAAATTAGTACAAAAAAATCCAGCACAAAAAATTGAGGAAAAAAAATTTAAAACAAAAAAATTCAGCACAAAAAAATTAGCACAAAAATATTGTACAAAAATCCAGCAAAAAAAATGTTATACAACATAGAAATACAACACATTTTAGTGGGTTTTTTTAGTCTTCATATTTTATATAACAATATGGTACTCAAATTAAAGATAAAAAAACGCTCGATTTTACGGTGAAATTTTTATGAAAAAATAAGGTCGTATAAAAAAGTTATGAACGTTTAAAAAATGGGGGTGGAATATGCATGTGTCTTGCATGTGGATAGAGAAAGTCCATAAATAGAATTTTCTCAAGATACCCTTGCACTCCTCCTTTTTCCTACACTTTCATCTTAACCATTGATTTGAAAAATGAATGGTTAAGATTACTTCTCATCCTACTTAGGCAAAATAAACTTTTTATTTGATCTTACCCCTATATATATATATAGGGTAGGGCTAGGGAGAAAACCCTAAAAATTTGAGAAAAACCTAGAAAACCCAACCTCCCGACATTTTTTTTTTTTGAAAAAAATAACACATGTAATATACATGTTTTTAAGAGTTTTGGGCCAAAAAAAGCGCTGAAATATTATTTTTTAAAAAAATAAACAAATTTCAGCAACTTTGTTGACTAACATGTGTTAGGCAAAAAATGCTGAAACTTGTTTATTTAAAAAAAAAAAAAATTCCTTCCGCGCTTTTTTTTTTGGCCCAAAACTCTTAAAAACATGAATTTACATGTGTTATTTTTTTCAAAAAAAAATGTCGAGATGTTGGGTTTTCTCAAAATGGAGGGTTTTCTCCCTAGCTTTAGCCATATATATATATAGGGTCGAGTTCATGAGTGAACAATGATGATATTGTGAACAAAATGAACAAATCCTAGCCATTGATTTAGTAGATCATGAGATTAGATATTAATGGCATTTTTGTAATTCTTAACCCATAACACCTGATTTAAATAACTTCTATGAGGGCAATTATGTAATTTCTATAATTTTTATATCATCAAGACCCAGGAAATCAATTATAGTGATCATAAACTACATCCCTACATATATGAATTACACCTTATTTCTCTCTCTTCAAAAAAAAAACAGACCTTCAATCTTCGTAGTTCTCTCTTTTCCTGGCGACTCAATCGGGGATTTCATCAAACGGATTTTAAGCAAGGTAACAATGTGTGGTGTAATTTTGATCGTACGATTATGTATAGTTCTTCCTTAGATCCTCAAATTCTTGCATTTCAAATCTAGGGTTTAGTTTGTAGTGTATAAAAAAACTGTAATCGTTCACATATGTTGGTTTAAACTTCTTATTTCACATTTGATTATTCTGATTTGTTGTGTATTTGTTCCGATTTTAACAATTTTGTGAAGTAATTTGTGGTTCACTGGAGTTGACAAATGAGGACTAGGTTATTTGTGAAGCAAAACCTTGTTGTTTCTGTTAAAAAAAAAAAGCAGAAACAATCATGTTGTTTAAAAGTTGTTTTTTAGCTTAACAATTTGTATTAATAGACGGGTGTATAATGAACATGGTTGTTTGTATTGTTTAGCTCGGAATGATAAGGTGAAATGATGTAAGGTTTTAGTTCAGTAGGTACATGTTTGGTGAAATGATGCATAGTGGATACAAAATGTAATAATACACATGTGTATAAAGGTGGTATATACAGACTTGTACACATATATCTACATATTACACGCTAATGCTTCCTATGTTGTTGTTGTTATTATATTTTTTTAGGTGTTTGACAAGGAAAAAATGAGGAAACGTTTGGTATGGTATGTATAATTCATATATATGTGTATGTCAGTTATCTAGGGGTAGTTATATGTGTACATGTCCGTATATACCACCCTTATGAACATGTGAATTATTACATAAGTGTGTATACCACCCTTATACACATGTGTATTATTATATAAGTTTATAATGTCCAGACTGTTTTGTCACATTGCCCTTTTGTAAGGCCACGTCTCAGTATGTTCATCAAATATGTACGCATATGTATTCTGAATCGTTTCTTTGTTGATAAAAAAATTAGTTGCAGAAAGAAATGCTGACCAAATCAAATTATGAGGACAAAAAGCGTTTGGAGATTTTTGATCGGTTCATCACCCCATACAAACTTCACATTTCCATTTCTGATGAAGCACCCGTTGAAAATGACTCCGTTTGTTCATTTTCGTTTCTGAAGATTTGTCCGTTGAGGAAATGAATATCCGTTTGTTTCTCCTTTTCATTTCCATTTTTGATGAAGCACCCGTTGAAAATGACTCCGTTTGTTCATTTTCGTTTCTGAAGATTTGTCCGTTGAGGAAATGAATATCCGTTTGTTTCTCCTTTTCATTTCCATTTCTGATGAAGCACCCGTTGAAAATGACTCCGTTTGTTCATTTTCGTTTTTGAAGATTTGTCCGTTGAGGAAATGAATATCCGTTTGTTTCTCCTTTTCATTTCCATTTCTGATGACGCACCCGTTGAAAATGACTCCGTAAGTTCATTTTACATTTCTGAAGATTGCCCGTTGAGGAAATGAATCCCCGTTTGTTTATTCCTTCATTTCCGCTTCTGAAGAATACTCGTTGAGGAAAATGACTCCGTCTGTTCATTTTCGTTCTGAAGAATGTCCGTTAAGGAAATGACAGGATTATGCCTTACATATCTCTGGTGGTTATTTGACACAAAGTCACAAATAGACTCCTACGAATAAATTTCGGGACGAAATTTCCTAAAGTAGGAGAGACTGTGACACCTGTGTCACTTCAACCATCAAACAAATGCCAAACCAATGAAATATTGTATTTCATACTTGGGATTTGTAAAAATATGTGTATCGTTTACACATATCAACTCTTATTCAATTTCAAGCTCTAAATCGCTTTCTGGAGGGTTATACGCGCACTGATGCGTAAATATAACCAGTTTAATGCAACGAACACTCCGGAAAAGTGAAATAGGCTTAACATACCTTGAGTAACCTTTACATAACTTAGAAATAAGTTTTGAAGGCTTTGGTATGGCAAAATCTAGTTTATTCGCTTACAGGGACTAAACTTGACAAACTGCGAAAGTATGCCAATTTGAACTGTAACAGACATTCCGGAACATGACCATAAGTTAAACATACCATAAATATCCTTTACATAGCTTAGAAATAGGCTTTGAGGGGTTCGGTGTGCTAACATAAACTTTTGGGTCATTCAGGGACTAAAAGCGTCAAAAAGTGCACAAGTTTGCACTTTCGCGCATAACTTACGTTCTGAATACATCCGGACATCCAAAAATTTATGTAAACACTATAATATTTTATTTTAGTGTTTGGCATAAGAAAAATCCATTCGTCACGTCATTTGGATCGTTTTTCGCGCTTATGCGCATTCCGTCGTAATTAAGCGAACATCGCGATTGTACGACCAAACGAACCGACATCCGACATATTTTTGAGCATGTTTCATGTCCAAAATGTTTAGTCATCATTTTAGGGCCTTAAAGTTGGCTTAACGGGCCTTAAACATGCCGGGAATGGCATAAACACACAACAGGGACCAAAACTGTCATTTCTGAAGGATGTTTGCTGATACATCGAATCTGGTCCATTCCACTTGTTGCAAATGGTTTTGGGGAATCTATGGGCTGGTTTTCATGTGCACATGGTTTTGGGCAATACCATGGGCTCACATGGTTTTGTAAAACCATTATCTTGAGGTGTATGGCCAAGATCAAAGCACGGTTTCCAAGAAACGATCTTAACGGTTCGGGAAATCCTATAAATACCCCACCCCCATTTACTTCTAAACTCACTAGAATCTGATTTGAGAAGCTCTAAGTTGAAACCATTGTTTCATACCTGAGCTACTTGACTCACGATTAGCATTCGGGGACCCTTCGTAAGTATTCTTTCGTTCTTTTATTGCTTTTCGAGTCTTTTCGAGTCTGAAAGTCAAACTTTGTTTGACTTTCTGCGTTGACCTGTTTATGGTCAATGCGAAGTTCGTAAGAACTTCGCAACGTGAGTGTAATCACGTTGGTTATAGTCCCTTGGGACTATGCCTACTGATTACCACGTTGTATAGGGTCGTAGGGTAAGCGATCTAATAAATCGCTTATACCTTCGAACCCGACCCATTTGGTCGATCATTAGGATCCGACCAAACACATTAGGTGACCATAGTATATAGGGAATAACCTTCCGAGGTTATACCTTATGGTCGCTTCGTTTAAGTAGTTGTATGATAGGTAGTTTATATGCCTTAGGTAAATTACCAAAATACCCCTTTGATGCCAAAATTCGTTTTAAACATATGTAACATAACTTTTGTCATCTAAACTGATTTGACAACCATATTAGACATGTTAAGGCATATTTTACTTGTCATGGGACTAGTTAGGCATTCCGAACGCGTTTTACGCGAACGACGCGTTAAAGTAGCATAAGCTACCTAAACGGGTCGTAATGGGTCACAAACACTTAGGTTAAGTTTCGTTTTAGCATGAAGGCTTTGTTAAACCATATGACACGAGTCTCTATACTCGTTTGGTTTACGAACCCTCATTCTATCCAATCATCCGATTTAGGTCCGGTTATTAACATAGTTACCTATATTAGGTGTCGTTTGATATCCGCGATCTCTAGCATTGTTTGGTCGTTACTCAAGGACTACTAAGCAATCTCAAGTGAGTACATAGACCCCTCTTTTACTGTTTTCTAAACTGTTTTGGGGTGAAACACATGTGCCTACTTGTTACATTCATGCTTTCCCGTTTTCACATCATATACCTGCTATGTTCGTTAGTACATTATAGTACATGATTTCATTACATTTTCTGCTATGTATGTCCATTGTGTGCATACTTAGTACATTGTTTTACATTACATTTTGTTGCATATGCTCATCCAGTATATGAACACGTTATATTACATTTTGAACCGTTTATAACTATTTGACTATGTGAACCGTTGTAATCATTTGACTATGTGAACCGTTTGTATCTGTGAACCGTTTGTGTCTGTGAACCATTTATATCTGTGAACCGTTTGTATCTGTGAACCGTTTGTATCTATGAACTGTTTGTATCTGTGAACCGTTTGTATCTGTGAACCGTTTGTATCTATGAACCGTTTGTATCTGTGAACCGTTTGTATCTATGAATCGTTTGTATCTGTGAACCGTGTGAACCGTATTTGACCATACATAAACATTTCTACAATTGTTAAACATTACTTTGGTGGTTTGGTTTGATTAAGTGATTAAGTAACGATGCGTGTGTAATATGATACAAGCATGGTGGATACGCCGCTGGTACTTCCTATATATAAGTGTTTGTATGGTATTACATATCGTTGCGTTATTTAAATCATTTCAGTTTGAGACATATAACATTTTATACAAATAACATACTTTTCACAATACATTGTTTTAAAAACAACTTATCTTATACAAACTCACTTTACAATGGTTATTCATTTAACCATACATTATTCTCTTATTTATACATATCATCTGATCTTATCGTTTTTCAAATGATTTATAAAACAAAGCAAATTACAAGGTTCATGACTAAACATTTTCTCAAACATAAGTCATGAAACCTATTTTCACAAAACCTATGTATCTCACAGGCATTTTTATGCTGACGTACCTATTTTCACATGTGTTTTTCAGGAGTTGTTGCATAAGATGATCAAGATACACATAGGCAAACTTGGGCTTTAGTGACAATAAAAGATGCAAGACTAGTTAATTATATAGTATTTCTTTGTTTGTTAAGACATTGTAACACTTTTAATCAATAAAACGAAACTTCAATTGCCATGGATTTGAAACAATTAATTCTGTTACAACACTCCCCGACATTTCCGCCACGTTTTGTATGTTCTACGTGGTCGGGGTGTGACAGAAAAGATGGTATCAGAGCCAATGGTTATAGGGAATTAGGTTATTAGTAATGCTTTGACCTAGTCTATAACCTTTCTAGGACCCTAACGCGAGTTTACTTGCGTTTAGTCATAAAACAATACCGTCACCTATCCTTAGGTGACGACCACAACAAGAGCATAAACTTCAAAACCGCTTTGAAAACTAATCATCTGTTCTAGGATGATTGATTACTAGGTTTTGAACCTTCTGTTATATGGTTTTGAACCCCTTTGAATTTTCAAAAATCTCGTCAAGGTTTTGGGTTTTAAATAATGTGAACACGTGCAAACTGGAAGGGTGAATGCCTGTATTCTGGGTTTTCTGTCTAGGCAAGCACTTCGTATACATCTCATCAGACGCGAGACCAGTTGTTCTTACCTGGGAATTCTTGGGATGAGTGTTCACTTATAGGCGAGCATGTCTTCGCGATACATTATTTTCGACTCATTTACTTTGATTAGTCCCTGTGTGTCGTTTGTTTACCTAGTGGTAACAAACAAATGACCACTATCCTTGCTTTCATCAAATTTGTTTCATCTCATTCTTTTCGTCTAATTCTCTCACTCGTTTCCTTTCATGTTTCCTCTTTTAGAATGCCTCCTCGACGCGAAAGCCAGATAGCGACTGCCGAATTGGCAGAAATCATTGCGCAGCAAATGGCTGCTCAATTCCCAAACCTCTTTGCTCAATGGAATCAAGCCAACAACAACATCAATGGTCCATGCAATTTCAAGAGTTTTAACTCGGCGAAACCACTCAAGTTTAGGGGTTCTGAGGGAGCGACTGGGCTTCTTCAATGGTTCGAGAGCATTGAGAATACTTTCCGCCATGTACAGTGTCCTGACAATCGCAAGGTCGAGTTTGCTTCGAGTGTGTTCCAGAAGAGAGCCCTTACGTGGTGGAACGGGGTTATGAGAGATCGTAGTGCAGAAGTTGCTCTAGCACAGACATGGGCTGAACTTAGGACCCTTATGATGAAGGAATTCTGTCCTCGTCATGAGATCAGGGCCTTGGAAAGGGAATTCGACAATCTTGAGCAAGACAGCGGTGAGCATCGAGCCTACACGGACCGTTATGAGGAGTTGAGTCTGTTATGCCCAAACATGGTCACGCCTTTGGATAAGGCAATAGAAAAGTACATTGATGGCCTCCCTGACTCAATACAAGACATTGTGACTGGCAGCAACCCTACTACAGTTAGACAGGCCATTGAGCTATCTGCAACCTTGACTGAATCAAAGATCAGGAAAGGTAAACTTTTCTGAAAAGGTGACAAGAAACCGGTCGAGGAATCGAACCCAATCGAGGAATCAAAGACCATGGATGAACAGATTGGATCCCCTAAAAAGTCAAAGAAGCGAAAGGCTTCTCAGAACTTCGCCATGGTTACTCACAATGATCAAGCCGTCCCCAACCAACCAGCTCAACCCCCTGCTAGGAAGCCATACAATGGAATTGCACCCTTATGCAACCAATGTAGCCTCCATCATCATGCCAATGTAAAGTGCCGCAAATGCCAAACTTGTGGACTTATAGGCCATACAGCAAGAGTTTGCCCAGCTGCAGCTGCACCAAACCAAGCTGGCAACAATCCTGCTCAAGGTCGTTTTCTACCAGGTTCTTGCTTCAACTGTGGCGAGATGGGTCATTTCCGAAGAAATTGCCCAAAGCTTGCTAATGCAAATCCAGCACAGGGATGAGCATCTGACCGACAACATCGTTTAGAAATAATCACGTCTTATGTATTATTTTCTTTTGTTGTCAAGGTCCATGAAACAGTTGTTATCATTGTTTATTAATAAATCTTTTATTTACATTACAATGTATTTATGTGGTTGTATGTATAAACAACATATCTCTTACAATACCGACAATCAAGGAACCGTATTCCTTGAAGGACAGACTACCCCCAAACTTTCTTCCACTTGATGATCTCTTGCATTTTCCACGAAATTCCTAAGTACCCGTTTCTTCTAAGGAAAACGAAGTACAAGGCGCAAGTTACAACACTGAACGAATACCCAAAGTACCACTATAAATCCTTAATAGGGTACCTAAGGGTATTTCCGTGAATCCTAAAATTGTTGTGTTCCTTAATTCGACTATTACGTTTCTTTGAATACAAAATCGAATTTTTGGGAGATCTTCCTATCTCTTCAGATAGATCCCAGAGGACATTGAAGTCCGGCGACTGGTTTCCATATCCGTTCTCAATCGATAATAAATTAATAACAAATTAATAACCAAGTTAAACAATTATGTGATTATGTGCTTATGAACATTACAAGACAAACTGTGCGGACTGTGCAAGGAATTACGTAATTATGGATGCATACATAATTATGGAATTTAGTGCACAGAAACCACAGTGAGCCTTGTCATGTTCCTAGAAGTTAACTCTATTCATTTCCATTTCTGAGGAAGCACCCGTTGAAAATGACTCCATTTGTTCATTTTCGTTTCTGAAGATTTGTCCGTTGAGGAAATGAATATCCGTTTGTTTCTCCTTTTCATTTCCATTTCTGATGAAGCACCCGTTGAAAATGACTCCGTTTGTTCATTTTCGTTTCTGAATATTTGTCCGTTGAGGAAATGAATATCCGTTTGTTTCTCCTTTGCATTTCCATTTTTGATGAAGCACCCGTTGAAAATGACTCCGTTTGTTCATTTTCGTTTCTGAAGATTTGTCCGTTGAGGAAATGAATATCCGTTTGTTTCTCCTTTTCATTTCCATTTCTGATGACGCACCCGTTGAAAATGACTCCGTAAGTTCATTTTACGTTTCTGAAGATTGCCCGTTGAGGAAATGAATCCCCGTTTGTTTATTCCTTCATTTCCGCTTCTGAAGAATACTCGTTGAGGAAAATGACTCCGTCTGTTCATTTTCGTTCTGAAGAATGTCCGTTAAGGAAATGACAGGATTATGCCTTACATATCTCTGGTGGTTATTTGACACAAAGTCACAAATAGACTCCTACGAATAAATTTCGGGACGAAATTTCCTAAAGTAGGAGAGACTGTGACACCTGTGTCACTTCAACCATCAAACAAATGCCAAACCAATGAAATATTGTATTTCATACTTGGGATTTGTAAAAATATGTGTATCGTTTACACATATCAACTCTTATTCAATTTCAAGCTCTAAATCGCTTTCTGGTGGGTTATACGCGCACTGATGCGTAAATATAACCAGTTTAATGCAACGAACACTCCGGAAAAGTGAAATAGGCTTAACATACCTTGAGTAACCTTTACATAACTTAGAAATAAGTTTTGAAGGCTTTGGTATGGCAAAATCTAGTTTATTCGCTTACAGGGACTAAACTTGACAAACTGCGAAAGTATGCCAATTTGAACTGTAACAGACATTCCGGAACATGACCATAAGTTAAAAATACCATAAATATCCTTTACATAGCTTAGAAATAGGCTTTGAGGGGTTCGGTGTGCTAAAATAAACTTTTGGGTCATTCAGGGACTAAAAGCGTCAAAAAGTGCACAAGTTTGCACTTTCGCGCATAACTTACGTTCTGAATACATCCGGACATCCAAAAATTTATGTAAGCACTATAATATTTTATTTTAGTGTTTGGCATAAGAAAAATCCATTCGTCACGTCATTTGGATCGTTTTTCGCGCTTATGCGCATTCCGTCGTAATTAAGCGAACATCGCGATCGTACGACCAAACGAACCGACATCCGACATATTTTTGAGCATGTTTCATGTCCAAAATGTTTATTCATCATTTTAGGGCCTTAAAGTTGGCTTAACGGGCCTTAAACATGCCGGGAATGGCTTAAACATACAACAGGGACCAAAACTGTCATTTCTGAAGGATGTTTGCTGATACATCGAATCTGGTCCATTCCACTTGTTGCAAATGGTTTTGGGGAATCTATCGGCTGGTTTTGATGTGCACATGGTTTTGGGCAATACCATGGGCTCACATGGTTTTGTAAAACCATTATCTTGAGGTGTATGGCCAAGATCAAAGCACGGTTTCCAAGAAACGATCTTAACGGTTCGGGAAATCCTATAAATACCCCACCCCCATTTGCTTCTAAACTCACTAGAATCTGATTTGAGAAGCTCTAAGTTGAAACCATTGTTTCATACCTGAGCTACTTGAATCACGATTAGCATTCGGGGACCCTTCGTAAGTATTCTTTCGTTCTTTTATTGCTTTTCGAGTCTGAAAGTCAAACTTTGTTTGACTTTCTGCGTTGACCAGTTTATGGTCAATGCGAAGTTCGTAAGAACTTCGCAACGTGAGTGTAATCACGTTGGTTATAGTCCCTTGGGACTATGCCTACTGATTACCACGTTGTAAAGGGTCGTAGGGTAAGCGATCTAATAAATCGCTTATACCTAGGATCCGACCAAACACATTAGGTGACCATAGTATATAGGGAATAACCTTCCGAGGTTATACCTTATGGTCGCTTCGTTTAAGTAGTTGTATGATAGGTAGTTTATATGCCTTAGGTAAATTACCAAAATACCCCTTTGATGCCAAAATTCGTTTTAAACATATGTAACATAACTTTTGTCATCTAAACTGATTTGACAACCATATTAGACATGTTAAGGCATATTTTACTTGTCATAGGACTAGTTAGGCGTTCCGAATGCGTTTTACGCGAACGACGCGTTAAAGTAGCATAAGCTACCTAAACGGGTCGTAATGGGTCACAAACACTTAGGTTAAGTTTCGTTTTAGCATGAAGGCTTTGTTAAACCATATGACATGAGTCTCTATACTCGTTTGGTTTACGAACCCTCATTCTATCCAATCATCCGATTTAGGTCCGGTTATTAACATAGTTACCTATATTAGGTGCCGTTTGATATCCGCGATCTCTAGCATTGTTTGGTCGTTACTCAAGGACTACTAAGCAATATCAAGTGAGTACATAGACCCCTCTTTTACTGTTTTCTAAACTGTTTTGGGGTGAAACACATGTGCCTACTTGTTACATTCATGCTTTCCCGTTTTCACATCATATACCTGCTATGTTCGTTAGTACATTATAGTACATGATTTCATTACATTTTATGCTATGTATGTCCATTGTGTGCATACTTAGTACATTGTTTTACATTACATTTTGTTGCATATGCTCATCCAGTATATGAACACGTTATATTACATTTTGAACCGTTTATAACTATTTGACTATGTGAACCGTTGTAATCATTTGACTATGTGAACCGTTTGTATCTGTGAACCGTTTGTTTCTGTGAACCGTTTATATCTGTGAACCGTTTGTATCTGTGAACCGTTTGTATCTGTGAACTGTTTGTATCTGTGAACCGTTTGTATCTGTGAACCGTTTGTATCTATGAACCGTTTGTATCTATGAACCGTTTGTATCTGTGAACCGTTTGTATCTATGAAACGTTTGTATCTGTGAACCGTGTGAACCGTATTTGACCGTACATAAACATTTCTACAATTGTTAAACATTACTTTGGTGGTTTGGTTTGATTAAGTGATTAAGTAACGATGCGTGTGTAATATGATACAAGCATGGTGGATACTCCGCTGGTACTTCCTATATATAAGTGTTTGTATGGTATTACATATCGTTGCGTTATTTAAATCATTTCAGTTTGAGACATATAACATTTTATACAAATAACATACTTTTCACAATACATTGTTTTACAAGCAACTTATCTTATACAAACTCATTTTATAATGGTTATTCATTTAACCATACATTATTCTCTTATTTATACATATCATCTTATCTTACGTTTTTCAAATGATTTATAAAACAAAGCAAATTACAAGGTTCATGACTAAACATTTTCTCAAACATAAGTCATGAAACCTATTTTCACAAAACCTATGTATCTCACAGGCATTTTTATGCTGACGTACCTATTTTCACATGTGTTTTTCAGGAGCTGTTGCATAAGATGATCAAGATACACATAGGCAGACTTGGGCTTTAGTGACAATAAAAGATGCAAGACTAGTTAATTATGTAGTATTTCTTTGTTTGTTAAGACATTGTAACACTTTTAATCAATAAAACGAAACTTCAATTGCCATGGATTTGAAACAATTAATTCTGTTACAACACTCCCCGACATTTCCGCCACGTTTTGTATGTTCTACGTGGTCGGGGTGTGACAGTATGTTCATCAAATATGTACACATATGTAGTCTAAATCGTTTCTTCTTTGATAAAAAAATAGGCTGCAGAAAGAAATGCTGACCAAATCAAATTATGAGGACAACAAGCGTTTGGAGATTTTTTGTAGCACTTTGTCGGATGTATTGGAAGGAAAGCAGGAGTTGATGGATCTGAAAGAATATGGGAACCTTATATTCCCAATTCTTGAGCGCTCGCAATTTTATTTGGTTTGCTTTATTTTAAAGAATATGGCGTTCACGGTCATAGATAATATGCATCCATCTGAAAGTTTGGTGAAAGTTGTGAACGATAACGTTTTTTTCTTGAAGTCAACTCTGATGAAAGTGGTAAGTGTTTATTGTCATACAATACGTAAAGGTAATTATATGTATGTCATGTCCACCAGTGTACTTTAAATTTAATACACAATATTATTTTGTGTGTAGAAAGATGTCGTAAAGTAACTAAAGCATGTTGGTCATCCCCGTTGCTATGAGATTGAAGCTATTTAGCCTATTCGTATGGAAATTAATCGGGCGACTGTAGGAAACTATGAAGACTGTGGTGTATATGCGATGTGCCACATGGAAATGTAGATGGGAATAATTGAAGGGCGTTGGGACGCTGGATTCCTAACTGAAAAGGCGACAACGAAGCAAAAAATAGCACATCTTAGGAAGAAGTTTGTTGTGAAGCTGATAACATCAGATGCAAACATACATCACGAATGAATTCTGAATTAAGCTAATCAATATGCCAAAATCAACAAAAAGAAATAGATCTCAAGTCACTAGTGGTTTATTTTGTCTGGTGTTTGTTCTGGTGTTTAAACAGTAGTTGTGGTTTATTTTGCTAGTTTTAGTGACCATACTACGTATGGTTTATTATCCTTTGTTTTGATGGAGTTATGTTAAATGTTTTTTTTTTTTTTGAGATAATGTTTAACTTAGACGATGTTAATTTCAGTTGCTGCGTGTGACACCTGGGTCACTGCTACCATCAAACAAATACCAAATCAATGAAATATTGTGTTTCATACTTGGAATTTGTATAAATATTTGTATCGTTTGCACATATCAATTCTAGTTCGATTTCAAACTCTACCTCTTCTGGAGAGTTATACGCCAACTGGTGCGTAAACGTAATCAGTTTAATGCGACAAACACTCCAGAACATCAACATATGCTTAACCTACCTTAAATAACCTCTACATAACTTAGAAATAAGTTTTGAAGGCTTTGGTATGGCAAAATCAAGTTTAATCGCTTACAGGGACTTAATTCGACAAACTGCGAAAGTATGACGATTCGTACTGGAACAAACATTCCGGAAAATGACCATAAGTTAAACATAACATAAATATCCTTTACATAGCTTAGAAATAGGCTTTGAGGGGTTCGGTGTGCTAAAATAAACTTTTGGGTCATTCAGGGACTAAAAGCGTCAAAAAGTGCACAAGTTTGCATTTTCGCGCATAACTTACGTTCTGAATACATCCGGACATCCAAAAAAATTATGTAATCATTAAAATATTATGTTTTAGTGATTGGCTTGTCAAAAATCCGTTCGTCGCGCAATTTGGACCATTTTTTCGTCCGTTACGACTTCCGTCGTAATTAACCGAACCACGCAATCGTACGGCCAAACGAACCGACATCCGATATATTTTTGAGCATATTTTAAGTTCCCTATACTTTAACTTTATTTTAGAGCCTTGAAATGGGGTTAACGGGGCTTAAAAGTGCCAAAAATCAAGTTTTATAAGTGCAGGGACCATTTTTGAAATTTCTGGTAGATTCGATGAACCTGGTCCATTTTGAAGTGTTGATGGTTTTAACCCATGGTTTTGCAAAACGATGGGCTGGTATTCAATGAACATAGTCCATATTAGGGGCTCCCATGGTTTTAGAAAACATATGCTCTGATACCACATGTTGGATCAGTTCTGTTCTAAACATGATGGAAAACGAAAAAACATACATGTCACCGCAGACAGTGCAGTAGAGAATCCAGTGATGGAAGAATCCATGGAGTTCGACATCTTTGTCAAGGTGATCTGGTTCCTCCTTAGGGTGTTGACTGATGATGGTGATTATGAAACCGATAAGGGAGATCGGTTATGGAGATGGAGGTCGAATGTGATGTTATGCTTATTAGGTTATGTCTAAGTGTGTAACTGAGTAACCCTTTAACCTCTAGATAATTCTCCTTATATAAGCACCCAAGAGGAAACCTAGTTAGTTAATAAGGGTAATATGGTCCATCAACAATTACCAACTAATTATTTAATAAGTTATTATATATTTTGATCTATATAATGTAAATTATTATAATGGCTACTAGATTAAATATTAAGCATAATATATTTAATCTTACATGTTCATGATAATTTAAAGTTCAAACCTTTGACACGAATAAAAATATAGATCATGTTCGGCTTCTATATTTCAACTTGACGCGATTCACACACCTGTTACCTTTTCTACTTAAGGGGCTGTTTGGCTAAGCTTTTCAAAACTACTTATTTGCTTATTTGCTTTTCTGAAAAGTAAATAAGTCAATAAGCTGTTTTGAAAAGCTTTAAAATGGAGCTTTTCAAAATGACTTATTTGCTTATTTGCTTTTCAGAAAGCAAATAAGCAAATAAGTCATTTTGAAAAGCTTAGCCAAACAGCCCCTAAATATTGGTAAAACTAACTATTAAACTTCATATTTAAATAATTGCAAAAACTTGTTTAATATTTTTAATTATGAGGCTGGCGCATGTGTGACGGCTAGGATTTTTGTAATCAATATTTTATTTACTAGGCTGGGATTTTTGTAATCACTGTTTTACTAAATATGTGAAGAACATTAAAGTTGCGTTTACACTTTTGATGACTATCTATTATTTTAGTTAGTTCTTGTGTCTCTGTCCTCTTTGAGCAAATAATAAACATTCCATAAATTAGTAAAATTAACCATTGAACTTATAGTTTTTCTAACGGCCAATTTGGATCTTGACGAACCATTAAAGTATTATCGTGTCACTAAATCTATTTCCCAAAGCCTTATGTAAAGATACCACTAGCCCCTAAAGCCACAAATAATTAAAAACAATTTTAGGATGTTGAACTATTGAACTTATATGAAACACATATTTATTTATATAATTACAAACCTGTTTATTATTTTTAATTATTT
>JARYGA010055067.1:0-16936 GCA_030545235.1 Helianthus tuberosus
GACCATTTTCCACCATGCTTAACAGACAGAATGTCCGTAATTTTCCTCCAGGAATGTAGTCGAGTAGAATAAATATAAACTGCCTCTGTGCCACGTCTTCTTATAACATGTAAAACCTTGTACTCATTTGCAGAATCCACATAGAAAGCAGCAGAATCAGAATCTTTTTTGAAGAAACCATGTGATTCACATGATGGAAAAGTTGTACTTGCCTGTGTAAGAGGATTCCAAATTAAAATTTGAGAAGTCTCTTCCAAGCACACACATAACATTCCATCCAAACTCCCTAATATCATCAATTCATCTGGTCGGGTTTTGAATGGTTTAACAGACATCATTTTAGGACCACAAAAGCCCGTGCATGCATAAAACAATTTTTCAAGAGAACCACAACGATCTAATTTCGCAAGCACCCACTTGGTAGCTGACGGTGACGTACTACGACAATGAATTAATGGAAACTCTGGTGTGGACAGGATAGATAACCATTTTTTGTACACCAACTTGCAACGACCTATATCTCTTGCAGAAAGTTTTGTAAAAATACCATACATTAATATCTCTACAAGCAACTCCGACATAACAAATATTGATTAACTGCTCACATTAGATCAACACATGTTAGTTAGTCCAATTCACTTTAACATCAAAGTGTAAATCATAGTTATGAAGAATAGAAGGCAAAATAACAAATTGAAGAAAAGATACTTACAAACAGCAACTTTTATTTGCTCAAAGATCTGGAACAATTCTGACTGAAATGTTACCCTATAATCATATAAATAGGAAGATGTGAGAGAGAAACGTCAACCCATAAAAGACTGGAGATAATGGGAGAGAAATGCTTAATAACTAATCACATAATAAAAGGATTAGTAACCACTAACATAGCAGTTGATTTTTTTTTAAACGGCAAAACTTCTATATAAATATATAGAAAAGGCAACATAGCAGATGATATCTCCAACTTTCTAATACACTTTATCCGGTAAAATAACACAAAACAAAATTTATATCATGTCATATAAAAACGCAATAATATATGTAACCACACAAACAACTCAAAATATCAGGTATTAGTCATACTGCCTTTACATACAACACTATCAAACTTACAAAAACCCATACATTCCACTAAGTTAACTGCAAATACATACCATAAACAATACATAACACTTTTGAATAATGGTGAGAGTACGAACAAAGATGTTCAGTTAATGGCACAGATGTTAGAGATATTTAGACAAGTTAATGAATCAATGGAGTTGAAGCGTTGGTTTTTTACTTTCCTTATAAGTAGTTTTGTTAAGTTTAGTGATAGTTGCTGTTATGGTAAAGTGGTTTGTATTCAATTATTAAGAGTTATTGGTGGTATTTTTATTTGAGTAAAATGCAATTTGCGTCCCTGTGGTATGCCCCAAACATCAGGTTGAGCCCCTAAAAACATTTTTTTGCATTCTGAGCCCCTGTGGTATTCATTTCATAACAGTATGAGTCCCTGCCGTCAGTCTTCCATCAGTTTGACTGTTTGCCAGTTGTGAAAAGTCTATAATACCCCCACCCTTTAATATCTACACTTAAAGGAGACCAGTTTCATTATCATCATCAACAGTCGCTCCCAACTCCCAATATCATCATCATCATCAACAGCTCTCCTCTCCCAACTCCCAAGATCATCATCATCATCTTCATCAAAGAAATCAACAGATCATCCTCATCATCTTCATCGAACATCGAACAGATCATCTTCATCTTCATCGAACAGATTAGGTTCATCTTCATCCTCATATTGGTCATTCGATGTGTTTATGTGTTTTTATTGTGAAAAAACAGAGCGATGATTTTGGGTTTGATTTTGGGTTCCATTCGATGATTTTTGGTTGATTTTGGGTTACATTCGATGATTTGGGTTGATTTTGAAAAAACAGAGGGTTGATTTCATTCGATGTGTTTATGTGTTTATATTGTGAAAAACAGAGCGTTGATTTTGGGTTTGATTTTGGGTTCCATTCTATGTTTTTGGGTTTGATTTTGGGTTCCGTTCGACGATTTTGGGTTGATTTTGAAAAACAGAGGGTTGATTTTGGGTTCCTCATTTTGAATGTGTTTGAATGTGTTATTTTGATTGAATGTGTTCCTCATTTTGATTCGATGATAACAGTTATTTGGGTATTTTGGATTTGATTTGATGATTTGAATGTGTTATTTGGGGTTAGGGTTTAGGGTTGAATGGATTTTTGGTTTGATTCTTGTGGGTTTAGGGTTGAATGGATTTTTTGGTTTGATTCTTGTTCAAAATGCATCAAAACAAAGTGGTATTTGGGATTCGGGTTTAGGGTAGCAATGTGTTTTGGTTTGAATGTGTTTTGTTTTGTTGTACAGAATGTGTTTTGGTTTGAATGTGTTTAGGGTTTAGGGTATCAACTGAGTATTAAGAACTGATCGGATGTACAGTATGTGTTTTGGTTTGAATGTGTTTAGGGTTTAGGGTATCAACAGAATGTGTTTTGGTTTGGTTTGTACATATTCTTGTGGGTTTAGGGTTGAATGGATTTTTGGTTTGATTTTTGTTGTACAGAATGTGTTTTGTTTTGAATGTGTTATTTGCAATGTGTTTTGGTTTTGATTCTTGTGTGTTCATCATATTGATTTTTGGTTTGATTCGAATGTGTTCCTCATTTGAATGTGTTTTGTTGTATTAAGAACTGTTGTATTAAGAACTGATCGGATAAGATTCGAATGTGTTCCTCATTTGAATGTGTTTTGTTGTACAGAATGGCTGCGGATGTAAAGATACGCAAAACACCAACTACGAAGGCGAGAACACTTGACAACCTCCTAGAAGATGCGGTGCACATAAGGAAGTGATTGATATGAATGATTATAACCCCAGTGGAGCTTTTGTCGATTTTCCTTGAAATTCCAAAGCTCGCTAATTACATATTTACCACTGGGGTTATATTCATTCATATGAATGAATATAACCCAAGTGGCAGATATGTAATTAGATACACTGGGGTTATATTCATTCATATCTGGATCAGCTTCCCGAAGTGCACCCGTCAGTAAAAATCCACAATTGCTTGTGGTCGTATGACGTTTTGTCTCTGTATTGTATGTTACGGTCTTTTGTTATCGAGTCTGTAAGTTCCGTCAACTCTACGAAGTTGGTATGACGTTTTGTCTCTGTATTGTATGTATAAAAAGTTTACAATCTATGCTTTAATAATTTGTTATATATAGTATAAATTTAATTATTAGATTTCTTAACAAAAAACCAAGAAAAGAATTCAGGGGCTCAGGTTGATATTTCACTCATACCATAGGGACGCAAAGTGTTATTAATATATGCAAAAAGACGGTCTTACCCCTGCCTCTAACAGTCAACCTGACGGCAGGGACTCAAAGTGTTATGAAATGAATACCACAAGGGCTCAGAATGCAAAAAATTGTTTTTAGGGGCTCAAGTTGATGTTTGGGACATACCACAGGGACGCAAATTGCATTTTACTCTTTTTATTTTAATGGAATGTTTTGGTTTGTTTCTTGAAAGTTAGTCTGGATGAATTGTGTTTTTTATTATGGTCGTTTTTTTATTGTGGTTATTTAATCATATATTATTTCAAACATTTAATATCTTCAGTTTAATTTCTTCGAGCGACCATCCGGAGAATTGTAATTGATTAGGTTTATTTTGATGTTAAATTGTGCCTGAATATAGACTTGCACTTGCACACATGAAAAAAACACAATCTCAAACAGCTGCTCTGTGAAAAGCTGTCCACTGCCATAACCGCTGTTTTGTTCAAACATCTGCTCTGTGAAAAGTTGTCCACTGCTAAAAGTCAACCCCTGTTCTCTCATTTCCTTGGATATCACTGTTGTTCAAAATCAGTGTTTTCATCCACTGATATGCTATCCACTGATAGATAAAATCACCCACTGTTTTCATTATAACCGTTGCAACCACTGATATTGTTGAATCATGTTTGTTCATTTGAATAATTATGCTTTGTTTTTCAGTTTGCTGGGTTGGACAGTGTTGCTCTAATGAGAATGGACAGTTAGAAGCAAGTTTATGATGAAGTTTCTGTTATTATTTATGATAATGTGTGTTACTTAGCCGCTCAAGTTGATGTTTCACACATACCACAGGGACGGAAATTGCATTTTTCTCTTAATATAAAGCATTGAAAACATATATAAGTTAAAAACTGGAAAAGGCCCCACATTTAGTGTACATTTTAGCCCTCCAATAATAAAAAACACAAAAAAACAAAAACACAATAAATAAAAACCAATAAATAAATAAAACACAATAAAATAAAAAAAACACAATAATAACCACTCCTTAACATTAGGGGTTATACCTGCTAAAATTTATTCAAATAATTAACTGCCAAGTTACACATCACATATTATCATACTACTTATGTAATTACAAGAAATCAACAATTTATAATACACAACATACAACTTACTCTAAGAAGTTGATAACCATATATATAACAAAGAACATAAGCAACTAAAATACCATACAAAAATAAAATATCTTCTAACATTACCAAAGTATATTACAATACAAATGAAAAGAGCACCATTCTTTACACACCAACTTATAACGGCCTACGTCTCTTGCAGTAAGATTTGGCAATATCTCAAACATAAGTCAATCGGAATCTCCAGCATGGTAACACTTTCCTACAATGTACATCCCAGGCTAACCACACCATGATACTATCCGCTTTAGCCAAGACGTTCCAACATCTCCTCACTGATTTAAAACGCGTCATGATGTTGAATGTATGAAGACCCTTACAACGAAGCCTTCATTCCCCTTCACAACCAATGTGGGATGTTACAAATCACACTCCTTACAGGTCCCAACATCCTCGATGGCACACCAGACCAATCCCTAGCACTAATACCATCTGTAACAGCCCAACATAACCACACCATCATAATGTCCACTTTGGCTAGGTCAAAATAAATCAATACCAAATCAAGGTTCTTTAAAGAAACAAAACATTTATATATTATAATTTAAAACAATGTTATGCATCATTGTTTGTACTTTATGCTTATAGGGTGACTTTTTGCGATGGTTGGTTGCACCTATAGTTTAGGATTGCATATATGTATTGTACCTTATGTTTTATGAGTTTAAAAAATGCTTGGTTGTATGATCATACGACATTATATTTTATTATTATCTTTATTTTTATTATTATTTATTTCATCTTTTATGCGTTTAAAAAATTTTTGGTTGTAGATTCATAGGACATATATGTATTGTACCCTATGTTTTATGAGTTTAAGAAATGTTTGGTTGTAGGTTCATATGATATTATATTTAATTATGATGCTTCGTAGCTTGATTTAAAAAACATGTAATATATATGATTTTGGGTAATCCCAACATTGTTGTGCAAACTTTTACTACACAGATTATGTGGTACTTTATATATTAAATATGGACAATAAATAGATTATGCTGGTTTTTTTAAGGCACCAAAGCAATCGATTGAAACATGACGAAACAAATAAGAACAAACATTACGAAAGTTGAAATATAACAAAACGACAAAACAATACATCATTTAAACTAATCACCGCCTCAACGTGTTTAGTTATATATATTTATAACATTCAACACAAAACGACACCTTAATTGGTGAAGAACAATATATGTCACACGCATAACACACATGACCGGGACAAACAGAAAAACCGCCATCAACATCACAGCCATCAATGACCTCTACATCACAAAGATTATCTACATCTCCAGTTTCGATATCACTACTGACTACACTGACTTGATTATCATCTGCAGACATCAGTTGTTGATCACCCTCGTCACAATCTCCTTCGTAACCCGAAACATTATTACCACCAGAAGCATCAAACGCAGAATGAGATTCAACTTGCATATCCCCTACAGTAAGCCGGAACATCTTTGCATGTTTCTTTCCTTTACAATGAGCATAAAGCTGATTTGCACTTGTACAATATATGTCACATAGAGCACAATGAAAATCCACACAACAATACGATAAATCTTGTAACTGTTGGATTAACACTCGAATGAGTAAACAACAAAATTACAAAGTAAAAACACAAAATGATTAATATTTCAAACACTTATACCTTTGTGGTATGCTTCCTTAACATTACATGATGCCTATATTGTTGTTCATTAAGGCATATAACATTGCAAACAGGGCAGCCAATGATTTCTTCCGGTTTGGCACCATTTGCCACTAACTTATAAACATCTACGTTCATGTTCTTCAAACAACTACAACGAAAATGTAGTAGAACACACCTCTATATAGGTAAATATTTATACGGTTTTAAACTCAATTGGACAGGTAAGTTACTAAGTTATATAAAAACTGTAAATTGGCCAAGGTCACAAAATTTTCGGAAATCATGAAATTAGTGGATCGAGGTTATACATGACTAAATACAACTCTCATAAACCGATGTTTTAATCAAACAAACTGAAATATTCAAAAAATTCAACCTCAAAGAGTAACTTTTCTCTTCTAATGTGTGAATTTGAAACAACTTTGAATATGTATTTATAATAAAGTTTTAATTTAAACTCAATTGGACAGGTAAGATATATTTACTTGAATAAAAAACTTAAACTGGCTGAGGTCACAAAATTTTCAGAAATCATAAAATTCGTGCATGGAGGTTATAGACGAGTAAATACATCTCTCATAAACCGATGTTTTATACACAATGAATATGTAAAATCACATCGTTGTTTATCAAATATTTAATTACTCTAACTAAAGCTGTTTAAGTTGAATAACACTATAGCGATGTTTAAACATATACCTGAATTACATTAACGCTGTTTAAATTGAATTACATATCAAAAATATTGATTGTATAACGTTATTTAATCCTACTACTGACATTATCTAATGTCTACAACATACAATACATCACTGACTTTTTAATATATCATAGTCTTTCTAATTAAACATTGAGTTATATTTATTAACCTGTTCTTTATTATTATTATTCTCTATTCATCAGAATCAGAAACCACAACTACACTTGAATCCATCATATAAAAAAAACAATTCATATAAAAAACATACTGCATATAACTAAATTTTAATAAAACAAACTGAAATATCCAAAATACCCATTGGAAAAAACCTAAAAAACATAACAACTGATTTGAATTAATAGAGATATGAGATAAGTTTATTTCTTGCTAACTTTCTCCAAATCCTTGAAATTACTTGGAGTTGAAGACTTATAAACGTCAACCAATTTACGTTTGTTGATTTCATTGGTATCACAACTGGTTTTAGCATCATCAATCTTAACACTTGAAATGTGACTTTTTTTTTTGATAAATTCTTTATCGTTTCCCTGAAACAAATGTGAAAATTAAGAAAATAATAATAAAATTAAATATGATGTAAATATAAATGTATAAATACGAATCATGTATTGAAATAAAAAATACCTCAGTAATCTTCATCTTTTCTTTGTGCTCATTAATAATTGACTCATCATCAGTCATGTTTGTGACAAGATACATTTCATCAAAATTAGTCAGATTATAAGTTGTTATCTCAATTTTAAAAGCAAACATCTTTCCAATCAACTTGTCTAAATCAACAGGAAACATTACTTCTTCAACATCCTGTGAATCAGAATATTTTATGATAAAATTAATATAAAAAAATATTTAAATACAATGAGAAAAAAAATATAGGAGAAGTTAAGATTATTTATACATACAGATGATGAGTTTTCTTTAAGCAATTGAACAGCCGACTTGAGAACAACTTTTTCAATGATTTCATCAACCAGAGGATGAAATAATATTAGTTGAACATCATCAGTATTATCTTCCACTTGAACTTTTATTTTGAATCTAGTTAAGTTAAATATAAAAACACGTATATACAAAATCCATTATTTTATAAAACATATAAATATTAAAATAGATAGAAAAAGGTAATATTACCTTGGAACTGGATATATAACACTTTCATCACAATCACGGTTGAAACACACATGAAAATAATGTGACTCCAAACCCACGCAGTCTACAAGATCTGTACCCGCCTCCATTAAACATTTAGGACACTCCAGATAGTGCCAACAAAAATCCTTGTCTATAGCCTTAATAGTACCAATTATGATAATAAATTGAGGCTGTATAAATTGAAAAATACAAAAATAATTTAGTTCAACAAAAAAAAATTGTACTTTTTGAATTATAAAAATTTAAACAAACCTTCATGATTTGCCAAAGGTCATACACGTTTTTCAACGGAGACTTTATGATAAATTCATCACTTGACATCTACAAAATGAATACAAAACTTTTTAATATACGAATAGCACAAAATAAAAATTGGAAGTAATAAAATAATAGAGAACATGAAGATTAGAGAAAAAAAATATAAAATCATACCTTCTCAGATTCAACCTCAAAGACAGACTTCTCTCTTCTAATGTGTGAATTTGAAACAACTTTGAACATGTATTTATAATACATATTTGATTTAAACTCAATTGGACAGGTAAGTTATATTTACTTGAATAAAAAACTGAAAACTGCCTAAGGTCACAACTACATAGCCTTTCTATTTAAACATTGTGTTATATATATCAACCTGTTCTTTATTATTATCTATTCATCAGAATTAGAAACCACAACTACACTTGATTCCATTACATAAAAAAAAACACAATTAATACAAAACACATACTGGATATAACTAAATTTTAATCAACAAAAATGGATATAACACAAATTTATACAACAAAAACAGATGTCTGCATACACATCATATTTATACGAAAACTAACCGGCTTGTAGAAACATTATTCGAAACAAAATCACAAATCTAAAAACACAATATACTTGCACAACTTCTTTTTAACACTAAAAATGATAAATAAATCATACCAAAAATATATGAAACACAATTACCTCCTCTTCCTACAAATCTTTTAAGTTTGCTTGTACAAAATGATTTCTTTCTATTTCCTCTAATATGTTCCTTTGCAGATTCCACGTCAACCTCTTGTCTTTTACTTGCTCTAACGGTATCACCTAGTTCATCTTCAGTGTAATTTCTTGAGTTTTTCTTGAGTTGCTCTAACGGTATCACCTACCACCACCATGAGAACAACTTACTTGTAAATCGCAAGTCAATGTTTGGAGTGGACGCCATTGAAAAAGTATTTCCAAATGATTAAGATTGGTACATAAAACAACAAAAACAATCGCAAATTCTATAACTTCGAGTCCTAACTTTCAGGTAAAACTGAATGTCACCCTTTTCCCTATTTTTAGTTATTATACAGATAATTTAAAAACACTAATATCAAATACCTTTTCACCCCCATACTGAATACCACTCAAACGAATGTTTAGTTTTATTACAAAAAAAACAACCTAATAAACCGAACCCATATATAAGAAGCATAAAAAAAAACATAATCATTTATATATAAAGTTATATTTCTTTAAATATAGAAAATACAATTTCCTGAAACTTCATACTTATTCTCATTCATCACTCTATATATAACATACTAAGAACTCCCAAAAAAAAAAGCAACAACTAACAATATCACCAAAACATGATAAAATAATTAGAACAAAAACCAACACATAAATTGTCATTCATTATACTATATATTACTAACTACATATGAAAAGAAAAAAACATACAAAAAACACCAAAACATAGTTCAATACTTGCAACAAAAAACAACACAGAGAAAATTATACACCAACATTTTATACATAAAATAAAACGATAAATTCAAAGTTTCACAACATGAGAACCACGGTGAATTGAAACTTTTGGAACTTTAAGTTTCCGATAGTAACTTTCTAGTGAATCAGCGGTATCATCAACTTCATCTTCAGAATCAGAAAATTGGTCAAAACCAGACTGACCGATAACCTCATCTACATCAGCATCAACAGTCATATCAATAAACTCAATTTCTTCGTGAGAGCTGCTGATCGAAACAACATCATCCCAATTCCAATATAGCAAGTCTCTAGATCGTTTGCGCTGCCTCTCAATCCTTCGTATCTGGGTAAGAGAAATAACTTGTTTCATTATGAGCTAGAAACAATCACATAACAAATTTTACTAAGATTTAAAAAATTACAACTTCAATATATATCACCTCCTCACTGAACTCACGGGAAAGATGAGGTTTATAAGGACTAAATGGCCCAACAGAAATTATCTCTACACTACCACTGTCGGCCTGTAATCAAAACAAAATAAAAATACCAAAACAACAAAACAATAATATTAAAATATTACAAATAAACTTTATTTATTGATGATATTACTAAATTACCTGTTCTTGACGATTTAAAGGATTGATAAACGACTGCTGCCGGTCATCACCTAAATGAACAGGATTATTACTTCTTGTAGATGCATTTTTCTCCATCACTTGCTCAATATTTGAAGGATAAATCTAAAAATTCTGTTACAAATTCACAAACCTAAATAGTTTTATACTAACATGTTCTTATTATATAAGCTATTCTACAACGGTTTTTAACACACGTTCAAGTATTGTAGCAACTACTATATACACACGTCACATATCAAGATAATGGAACAGTTGATATTTCCAGTTTTATAGGAGAACATGATTTCGAAGGAAATAAAAAACAGTTTAATATAACTTATATAACAAACCGCCAATTGATATCCTAATCAAAATTATAAGGCTACATCCTAAATTGTTACAAATAATATGGGAGAATGGGAAGTGGGTAGTTACTTCCCATAAAGAATTGCTCTTCTCAACAACTGATCCTGTAAACAACTGTTAAGTCAAAACACTGCTGATCCTGTACACAACTGTTAAGTCAAAGCACTGATGAAGCATAAAGAATTTATCTAAAAATTATAGATAAATTATCATTTGTTTTAGCTTGTGGACCACAAGTTAGCTTCATAGAAAAAAAAATCACACCTACTCGTGTGCCTAGTTCAATTAGCTTTAGTCGACACTCTATGCAATACTTGTTTTACAATCCCAAAGCATGTTACAGGAATAATAGGAGTTAAATAGATCAGGGGTATACCTCTTGACAACATATAATACTTCTCTTCATTTACAAAAGTTTTCCCAGCAAAGACTCATTTACCCAAAACTACTACACTCCCATGTCACATATAAAAAAATACAACAGTTGATACAATAAAGTTTGAGTAAACTTCCGTTTTGCTCCCTGTGGTTTGGCCACTTTAACGATTTTGCCCGAAACCTTCAAAATAGCCATTTTCAACCAACAGTTTGCTATGGTTTTTCCATTTTGCTCCCTCCAGGAAGGAAAATGGAAAAACAAACAATTTGGATGGAGTTTGAGGCAGGGAGCAAAACGAAAGTTTACTCAATAAGTTTTGATTCATTTGAATATAAAAACACAAGTATATTAACAAAAAAAAACACAAAAGAAAAAAAAACACAAAAGAAAAAACACAATGTTATACCATAAAATAAACAGCTTTCGTTAAAACACAATCCATTATATCTAAAACAAAATACTTTAGTTGATTTACAACTAAAGATTAATTTATTAATTGAAATGCAACCATATTATGACATTGTAATTTGTATGAATGAAAATTCAAATCTTATCAGATGTTGTGCTTTGTATAAAAAAATGTTTTTATTGTTTTTATAAAAATACTGTTTTTGTTTATAGACATTACACTTTTCACAACAACATAGAGCTTATAACATTCATACATAAGCATTAAACCTAAACATTCATTTGACCAGACCACATTCAAACAACAACAGCTACATATAAACAATCAACCTAATATCCAAATGTTTTAAGCAACACGAATACATCACACAGGACAATACAGTTTCATTCGCTCCACACGACTTCCTCGTGCTTGCTCTTTCAACCTATTCCTTTCAATTGCGTCCAGCACAACGTAAGCTTCACTATCATTATACACAAACTCCCTTCGAGCATTAAGATAATGCAACAATAATTTGGTTGCATATTTGCATCTTAATTCATCTAATTGTTCTTTCTGCCCACAATCTACTTCTTTCACAAACCCACATCGCCAACGTCGTAAAGAACTCCCTTCGAATGACTCCATATGCCTCATTAAAAATATACCACAATCAACTTTGTTTTCTACGGTTCTCCACGGCATTTCTAGTCGACTTATCTGAGCTTTGTGCATCTTACGTCCACCCACAACACCTTGACTTAACATAAAATCTGCTACTAAATGCCTCTGCAATATAACGATAATAAATATAAAAATTATCTTTTACATATGATTGTGTTTTTTAAATATCAAGGAATGTACCAAATTTTCTGGCCAGCCTCGGTATTTTAAGTCAGATCTATCATCATATAGACTGCTGTTATCAATCACAGCTATTTGGCACTTTTTCAAATGAAAGCATACCAAGTAGAAGTGATCAGATTGCAAAACAGGTATGAATAAAAGATCAACTTCTTTCAACGATGCTACTTGTTCTTCTTTTAAAACATTAATCATATTTCCAAAAAATTCAGCTTGCATCATCTCATAGCTTGAACCATATGTGCCACCATCCTGTGTATCAGTTATAATAACGTTACTAAAATAAATAAATAAACAATTCACTTATGTTATTTACTTACCAGCATCTGATATGTACAAAACAATCGCTTAATTTTGTCATCAGCCTTAAACTTCTCCTCGTGATTTAAGATTCTGGCCCACACATTAACAACAGCAAAATGGACATACTCGTCATGACTCAATGTTTCTAGCACTATCCTTGTTAGACCTGAATCTGGCTGACCTTCAATTTGAAAAACAACGTCCCTACAATGAATACGAGTTAAAACATCAATCAACTTATAATCATAGTACATTATAATAAAAGAAGTTAAAACACATACATTTCAAATCCTCTGGCAGAGAAAATCCAATCAGAATAAATTTTCTCTACAAATGTCAACTTTTCACTCAATTCCACCACCCGGTTAATGTAAGGTGATCCTGGCACCAAAGTCTCATCCGTAGAATCAACTACATTTTCTTCATCCTTTTCATCTGAATGCACACTTTCCATGTTTTCAACTGAATTTACATTTACACCCGTATTACAATCAGTTTTCGTCTCTTGACTTTGAGTCTTCTTTTCTCCCTTACTTTGTATTTCATTATCATCTTTTGGAGATGAATCTGGATCTCTGCTCATAAAACCTGCATTTTTTGCAAATGAAATCAACGGATCCAATTGAGCTTTAACTTCTTTAATCACCTGATTATCTGCATAGCACGTAAACCCTTCATTCAGCAATGTCTCTACATTCTTCAAAGACTCTTTTGCCTTTTCAATTTCTACAGTCAAATTTCTAACAAAAACCTATTTCAATATGAACAATAAAAGATGATAAAAACTATATATATATATATATATATATATATATATATATATATATATATATACATATATCATATATTCAGAGTGAAATACTATATGTTTTTGTGTCTTACCGATTCTGCTTCCTCTGTTCGTTCTTCTGCCACGGGAATGTTTGATTCCCTGCCAACATCTGCATTCTCATCCCGCCTATTCGAATGTATATTTCGAGTATAACGATCATTGTCTCTACACTCATCATCATCCACTTGCCTTTCATCCTCTCCATGTATATCTTCATGAATCAAATCCTCCTCAACACCAGCACTATCATTGTCTTTGCCCTCGTCAGCATCGACTTGCTGTTCCACATTTTCATGCATGGGTTCACCAGTTGAAGAACATTGACGCACCTCACTTTCATTTGATTTTTTGGTCTTTAATCCTGTTGTAGACTTTGAAGTACCTTTCTTTCTTCTTTTCTCAGACTTCAGTCCTTTATTCTTTATGTCCTCCAGTTTGCATAATGTACACTCTTCAATATATTCTATAACAAACAAACCTTTACGCTTAACACGTACATCATGCAACTTGCTTGTATGATCTGCATAGATAAGCTGTAAACAAAAAAATATTTGTCACTCGGTTTTGTTTGGATAAATGCCACAAATGACAAATTAATATTTTACTTATGATCTTACCGCAAGCAAAAACAGAGGCCCATTAAAAACTTGAGCAGGGTGCCAGCCTTTTCTCGCTCTGTCTAACAAAGTTAACATGTAATCACACCAACCCAGTTCTTTTATGTCAACATCCTTTGTTATTAATGGCAAAAATCTTTGGTTGACAGTGCCACTTTTCGTTCCTTCGCCTAGATGTGTAAACATCAACACCAAAAAGTTAAGAACAAACAACATTCCACAATCATTGCGTTCTCTCTTGCATCGCCTATCCAAATAAGTTTGTGTTTCTTGTATAAGAAACCTGGTGAAGCCTGTTGGGAATTGACTTCTCCACAATTTAACAACAGGACTTTTTATGTTTGGCCTATTGTTCTCTGTTATCATTCTTGATCCGTTCGGAATTCCCAATACCTTGTGAACCAATTCTAGACTTAACTTTAATGACTGAGATCCAAGATTTAATATTCTTGTTGAATCATCATAGTTCTTAGCCAAGCAAAGTCCCAAGCTGGTAGGAACAAGCTGAATCTTCAGATTTAAAATAGGACCAAAACCAATATCTCTTACAACGTTCTTTTGCTTGTCATTAAACTCTAACATCCAATCATATAGAGTGCTTGGTGAACATCTTGGTAAAATCTTCTCACCAGTATATGGGAAAAACATTTGACATTCATGGTGATTTGATTCCTCAGGTTGGTCCTTTCGACGTCTCTTCTTTGGTAAGGTATCATCAACTATTATATAACTTAACGAATTTTAGAAACAAACTACAACTAAGATTTTCATGTTTAAATAAATACCTGGTTTTTTTACTTTTGATACAGCATGATTAACAAAATCAACATCATCATTATCATCAGCATCACCACAGCCTGCCTGTAAAACTGCAGCAGCATATCAAATAAAATAATAAACTATGAAGGGAAAAAAATGTATATTATATTTAATCATTTTAAATTGATCTATAACATACCTTCACTCTTTCGTTTCACAGCAGCACGAAACAAAGATCCTTCATGTCTCTCCACATTTTATTAGAAACAAAACACATAAAAAATATTAATTGTAAAACGTTATTTAATCCTACTATTGACATTATCTAATGACTACAACATACAATACAACATTGACTTGTTAATATATCACAGTGTTACAATTTAAACATTGTGTTATATTTATCAACCTGTTTTTTATTATTATCTAGTCATCACAATCAGAAAGCACAACTATACTTGATTTGATGATTTTAAACTTGATACACCCGAGTTTGATTACATTTCTCCAACTTATTCTGCCAATTTTAACAAAATACTATCAGGAAGTATAACATTACAATGTTGTAAAACAACACATAATATTCAACATACAATATAAATATAAATACAAAAACACAATCCTATAGCTTACCACATACGTAAAAAAACACAACATGCACCAAGATACTGCAAATAATCAAGAAACATACGCAAACACAATAATTTCCAAAACCATAATATTAAAAAAAAAAGCATAATTAATATAAAAAACATAGTGGATATAACTCGATTTTAACAACAAAAAATGGATATAACACAACTTTATACAACAAAAACAAACATCTACATACACATTATAGTTATACAAAAACTAACCGCCTTGTAGAAATAATATTCCAAACAAAATCACAAATCTAAAAACACAATATACTTGTACAACTTCTGTTTAAACATTAAAAATAAAAAAATAAGATATACACCATAACAAAAATAAATGAAACGCATTTACCTCTGCTTACGAATCTCTTAGATTTGCTTGTACAGAATGACTTCTTTCTATTTCCACTTATATGTTTCTTTGTAATTTCCACTTCAACCTCTTGACGTTTACTTCCTCTAACAGTATCACCTACTCCATCTTCACTGAAATTTCTTGACGATTTCTTACCTATTTAACCAACAGACTTATAAAATCAAAACACAATGAAAATAGCAATCAACAACACCATCACAACAACTTACTTGTAAATCGCAAGTCAATGTTTGCAGTAGACGCCATGGCAAATGTAGTTCCAAATTATTAAGATTAGTACACAAAACAACAACCACAATCGCAAATTGTATAACTTCGAGCCCTAAGTTTCCGTTAAAACCGAATGTTCATCGTTTTCCCTTTTCTTGACTATTATACAGATAATCTCAAAACAATAATAAGAAATTACCTTTTTGCCCCCCCACACTGAATCTTATTACAAATCTTATTACAAAAAATAGTACCACTTAATAAACCGAACCCAAATATAACATGCATAAAAAAAACATAATTATTTAAATATATATTCATTTTTTTTAAATATAAAAAAAAAATTATTGAAACTTCATTCTTATTCTCATTCATCATCCTATATACAACACACTAAGTACTCACGAAAAATAAGCAATAACTAACAATATCACCAAAACATAATTCACTAATTAGAACAAAAAACCAAAGAATTTATAGACATCATACCTGTTATTCAAAAGAATGAGATATTGACGTAGGACACCACGTCATCGGGAGTGAGGATGGACCTAAGCAGGATGGACCAAGGGGGTGGATGATGGGCTCCCACACTATTTATAAAAACACTTAAGAAAAAATAAACTGATTTGATTTTACAGAGAGAGAGAGAGAGAGAGAGATAGAGAGGAGAGAGAATAAAGAGAGAGGAGAGAAAAAGAGGCCCGTCAATGACGTCTTTAAGCGACTGAGAAACCAGGACAATCATCAGGGGACGATGTGGGTGACCGGCGCCGGGGCTCGCCAAGGCAAGGCCGGCCCCCATACCCTCCAGTCTAAGTAACCAT
>JARYGA010055068.1:0-48974 GCA_030545235.1 Helianthus tuberosus
GCGCTATGAAGGTTTGGAAAAAGAAATTCTCATTTTTGTGTGTTGTTTGCTTTAAAAGTATTAAATTTTTGGCATAAGTTCTTTATATAATTATTGGAAATACAGAGGGATTATGAGGAGTTTAAGATACGGATTAACGGGCTTGTGTCCATGGCCCAAAAGGTTCCAGAGGACGGATGGACAATGCAAGATGGTACTCCATGGCCCGGAAACAATGTTAGGGATCATCCTGGAATGATCCAAGTTAGTGCATGATTTCTCAACTTTTTAACCTTTTGTTTTCATGATTCTACATGCTTCAAGGAATAATTATACGCGTACATAAAATTATTGAAATTTGTACATGTTCAACAGGTTTTTCTAGGAAATAATGGGGTTCAAGACGTCGAAGGAAACGAATTACCGCGTCTTGTTTATGTTTCTAGAGAGAAAAGGCCCGGATTTGACCACCACAAGAAAGCCGGTGCCATGAATGCTTTGGTATGAACTTATCTTCATAGCTATCATGGATTATACTTTCAGAATTGTTTTCTTGATTGCTTTTAACTTATACGGTTTTCTCTTTGAAGATCCGAGTGTCGGCGGTTATTACAAACGCACCATACATGCTCAATGTAGATTGCGATCACTATATAAACAATAGTAAAGCTCTCAGGGAGGCTATGTGCTTCATGATGGACCCTATATGTGGAAAGAAAATTTGTTATGTTCAATTTCCCCAACGATTTGATGGGATCGATCGTCATGATAGATACTCAAATCGCAACGTTGTCTTCTTTGATGTATGTCACCACCTTATTCCATTCGGTATTATCGTAGCGGACCTATGTCGAGTATGATTTTTTTTTTCTTTTATGTTGTTTAATCTTTTTTCATTGTCGTGACAGATTAACATGAAGGGACTGGATGGAATCCAAGGACCGATATATGTTGGAACCGGATGTGTTTTCAGGAGACAAGCATTGTATGGATTCGACGCACCAACTAAAAAGAAACCACCTGGAAAAACCTGCAACTGTTTGCCAAAATGGTGTTTGTGTTGTTTCTCATCAAGAAATAAAAAGAAAAGCAATGAGAACTCAAAGAAAATAATGAAAAAGATGAAGAAAATGATGGAATCTTCAACTCGAATACACGCGTTGGAGAATATTGAAAAGGGAACTGAAGGTAGTTAATTGGTAGTTTGAAGTTTGGAATTTTTTATATATTTATTTTTATCAAATGGGCATTTGTTGCAGGATCTGATAGTGAAAAATTGTCACTTGTGTCTCAAATAAAGTCGGAAAATTCATCTATCACGACTCAGATAAAATTTGAAAAGAAATTCGGGCAATCTCCCGTGTTTGTCGCTTCAACATTTTTAGAAGAAGGTGGTGTTTTGCCAGGAGCATCATCTGCATCACTCTTGAAAGAAGCCATTCATGTCATAAGTTGCGGTTATGAAGATAAAACCGAATGGGGAAAAGAGGTTTGTAAGAAAATACATACGTAGCTGTTTTCATTTCTTCTTATCATTTCCTTTTGAGTTAACGATGGAAAAGTAAAATGGTTGGGTCTAAACGGGTCAGATAAGGTTTCAAAACTTAAATGGGTCAGGTAGGGTTGAGTCAAGACGGGTCAGGTAGGGTTGGGTCAAAACGGGCCAGGTAGGCTTGAACGAATCCGTCTACGCCTTTTGAGTAAAGTGATTTTGAAGGGTGTAAACATTAGAATACATTTGATGCTACCTTTGAGCCGTTTCATTTTTATTCGAGTTTTAAAAGTTTTTCCCATTTGACCCACAGGAGCGAACGTTTAACCTAAATCAACCCATATTTAGATACACGGGTCAAAACTTTATTATGGTTTCTTGTAAAATACAGGTTGGATGGATTTATGGTTCGGTTACAGAGGATATCTTGACGGGGTTCAAGATGCATTGTCATGGTTGGCGGTCGGTTTATTGCATTCCGAAGAGGCCTGCCTTCAAGGGTTCGGCTCCAATTAATCTTTCGGATCGTCTTCACCAAGTTCTTAGGTGGGCCTTGGGGTCTGTTGAAATCTTGTTAAGCAGGCATTGTCCAATTTGGTACGGTTATGGGTGCGGTTTAAAGCCTTTGGAGAGACTGTCATACATAAATTCTGTGGTTTATCCGTTGACCTCCCTTCCATTGGTTGCTTACTGCACACTTCCCGCCGTTTGTCTCCTTACCGGGAAATTTATCGTTCCTGAGGTAAAATTACATATATACCCTTGTTTAAGCAATATCACATATTACTCTAAAATATGTTTTACTAGAGCCCGGTTGTGTCTGATTTGATTATTCAATTCTAAAATTGCGTCTCCAAACAACTTATACGCTTTTTATCTTTTGGTGCAGATAAGCAATTATGCTAGCATTATATTCATGCTCATGTTTCTATCAATCGCGGTCACAAGTATTTTAGAAATACAATGGGGTGGTGTCGGGATCGACGACTTTTGGAGAAATGAGCAATTTTGGGTCATAGGTGGTGTCTCGTCTCATCTTTTCGCTCTATTTCAAGGTCTACTAAAAGTGTTGGCGGGAGTGGACACAAATTTCACGGTTACCTCTAAAGGAGGTGATGACGGGGAATTTTCGGAGCTCTATGTTTTCAAATGGACCACACTTTTGGTCCCGCCATTGACATTACTATTCTTAAACATTGTGGGTGTGGTTGTTGGGATCTCAGATGCAATTAGCAACGGGTACGAGTCGTGGGGCCCACTTTTCGGGAAACTATTCTTTGCTATATGGGTGATTCTTCATCTGTATCCTTTCCTCAAGGGTATGATGGGAAAACAAAAGAATGTTCCGTCGATAATAGTTGTTTGGTCGATCCTTTTAGCTTCGATCCTCACGCTTTTGTGGGTGCGGGTCAACCCGTTTGTAAGTAAAGACGGGATCGTGTTGGAAGTATGCGGGTTGGACTGTGATTAAGTATGCAGGTATGAAGTAGTTAGTATAGAATGACAGGAAGATGTTGGGTAGGGTTTGTAGATAGAAATAGGCAGGGCAGGAGTAAGTTTGTGGTAGATTTGAGGCTTTGACTTTGATTTTTAATTTTGACTTTAATGATTTTGATTGGTTCTATTTTATATTATTATGATTATTATTATTATTTTAATATCCATTTGAAACAATTGGATTTTTGGTTATGTTTTATCCCAAATGAGCCATTGATGATTAATGCTGATTTCATACCGAAAAGTAGAGTTTTTAGCCAAATGGGAAAACTATTTACCAAATAGGTGTGATTTTAAAACTCTTTTTTCTTCGACTCTCCATGGTCTTGGCACCTTCATTGCCATTTGACCTCTCCAGTGCCACTGTCATTTGTGTTAAACAGACCAATGACACCGTGTTAATAAATCAAAGAAAGAAAGAAGGGAAAAGAAATTAAGAGTCAAAATCCGTCTATTTTGAGGGGGAAAGCTAGGAAGAAGGATTATTTAAAATTCTTTTTTTTTTCAATTGAAAAACTCATGAACAACAGAACTATATCAGTTTTCTTATATATAAGGTCAAACAAATTACACCAAGATAGCCGGTAAGCGGGCAACAAGCTGCGCCGCTACCCCCTTTTGAATAGCGAAACCTAACCTAGTAAAAACGAAACCCCGATCTCTAGGAGACGAAATGTTGCTGTGAACAACCCGTTGGACCCGTTCAAGAAATCGGATGGCTTCTGGGGCTAGCGAGCCAAAGGTATCAAAGGCAAAAGGGATAAAGGAATGTTGATTATCCTCGCAGGCTTTTGCTTCTTTCACGTCTCTATTTAAAAGAACTTGGGAAAAGTGTAAGTGCCCAAATATTGAAAAACTATTTATACAGAAAAGATAATAACAAACCCAATGGAATGCATTTGGGGTGTATTTATGACATAGAGGATGAGTTGGGGGGGAGAGAAAGTAGAGAGAGGGTAAAAACTAGGGCTGGCAATTAGATACCTGTTAAGACAACATTAGACCTGTTTGACTGAAAAATACACCCTTTGACTTTTTTATTTTTTAAAATAATTAAAATTACAATGTTAGGATCCATCATTTATTCATCTTTGTACATAAAACATAAAACTGTTTTATAAACATGAGGTATAAAGTAGTTAAACGAGTCGTCATCATGTTTGAAACTTATGTTGTGCGCGTCGACAGAAACCTGTTAAACTTGTTAAGACACGATTTACCAGCCTTAGTAAAAAGTTTTTGACAGTGCATAAATTTGTAGAGAGAGAATTAGTTTTGTGAGTAGTGAATAGTGAGGTCTTAAATAAAGAAAAAGAAAGAAGAAAGAGTGTTAATAGTTAGATGACATGGCAAATTTTTTTTACACAAATATTGATTTTGCATTAGACCATCCGTAGTGGACGTGTTTTTTTTTTTCAAAAATAGCCCAAAAAAGCCGGATCACGCCCATACACCGCCCCCTGGGCGTGTTTGGCCAATTTTTTGGTTTTGCGTGTTTTAAATCACGCTGTAGGGGCAAGGTTTTGACCAATTAGGTTCATTTCCATTTTTGTAAAACCAATCAAATTTTTTTGATGTTTTTTTTTAATTTTATTACAAACATAATGCCCCATAATGTTCACATCCTTACTACAACTATTTTAGAAAACGCCCAATAATGCCTCATTGCTGACTGAGCTGCCACATGACGCAAAACGCCCGAGGGTGGAGCATTATTCACCCCAACGACTACGCATAACGTTAAAGATGGTATAAAGAAGCGAGAATCACGAATTGGAAAATAGAAATCGAGGTTGACAAAAAGATTAAAGGGGGAAGGGGTGGTTAGCCCCTTCAATCCAAAAAAACCCACACAACAAGCCAGTAGGAAAGTGTCATCCCAAATAAATCCAATAAACCCAATTTGTTACACCCTTTGAACTCACACATTTATTTTTATTTTTTTCTATAAGATCACGAAAACTTGAAAATTAAATTAAAAATATAATTTCATTAATTTATATACTCTTAGGTCAGGGGTGTGGTATACCGCCCTTGGCCACCTCAGCCTCGTCAGCGCCCCCTACCCATCCCCTGCTCACCAAAGGGGGGCGCCATCGATCCTCCACCAGCCCAGTAACGAGCGCTAATGGAAACTGCAAGTGGAACCCATTGTTTTCAGCCAATTAATTTTTTCTCTTTATTTTTGTTTTTTGTATTTTGTTTAATAGAAGGTTTTAAAAGGGCTTTAAACCATTGCATGCAAGCTAAAGAGATGAATTTTAAAGCCTCTTATGTGACATCATGACACTGATGTGGCTCTGACGTGGCACTATGAAACTCTTAGCGGTTTTAAACAATACTCTCCGCCTTGTAAAAGGTTGGTGACCTTTCTCACCTATCAAAGCCTGCCACATTGCAGGTTTTCCTTTTATTTTTCTTTTTATTTTTCTTTTTCAATTTTGTATCTCAAACCTTTTATTAGGCTAGAGAGTATGGTGATGGTCCTCCAAGGGAGGATGATCCGCCACGTAGGCGCCACGTCATAGTCCTCCCAATGATGGTCCATCCCACAAAACTAGAGGGTATGGGAGGATTATCCTACCTCACCACTATGTACAAGTACTACCAGCCTAATGTACAAATCACTAAGCCTAAGAGTTGCAACTTGATAAAAAGGGGGCCCACCATGTTGGATCGTCCTGAACTTCTGTTCCTCGACGTTGAAGACAGGGAACCGGGGGGGGGGGGGGGGGGGGGGGGATGGGGTGACGCCGACGCCGAACCAAGACGGGGATGGGGACGGTCCTCATACCCCATAGCCTTATATATCATAGACTAGAAATTACAGACCATGCTAAATCCCACCCCAGTGTTAAGGTGTTGAATTTAGATTTGCTAAAGGCCACGTTCGATTCCCAAAATCCATTATCATTTTTTTCTTTATTGGGTTTACTTTTTTCCATCCTTTTTGGATCTAGCTAACTAGGGAATCACCTCAACATTTGCGATGAAATCTTTAAATTATAATTACTTTTTAAAAACTTTATAAATTTCATTTTCAACCGTTTGAGTTCCAACTTTTTAAATTACCTATGTATTTTTTATTCTTTGGCTTCAAAGAAAAAAAAAACTATTTACTTACTTGGTTATTTATATTTACATGTCGATATAGATTCACGTGGTGTAATTTTATGTGGAAATGAGTCGAGTCAAATATAATATGTTTTATGCTTATTTTTTATGTATGTTTTCAGTTGATCTATGTTCTGAGGTACGTGTCGACATATATTCACGTTTCAACGTAAACGATATAAATACATATTTCGACATAAATTTTCTTCGAAAACAAGTCTAGTCAAATATAATACGTTTTCATGCTTATTTTTAACGTGCATTTTCGGTTGGTCCACATTTTGACGTAAATTGTGTTCGAAAACAAGTCGGGTCAAATATAATATGTTTTTATTCGACAATATACATTTGAGTTATTGTATTTGACCCCGCCAAGTCTTGATGCAAAGGTATGGTTGGAGAGGTGGAATCCTCACTAAACGAACCAATCCAGGTTTGATTATTTTTTTTTATAACAACAATGCTTACATAAGTTATACTGAGTTATATTGGATACGTCGAAACATGCGTTTTCATATGGTTAACGCGTCACATACGCAACTAAGACGTCACCGCTATAACGCGCAGCCTATGGCAACATCTAGTTTATATAAAAAACCAACACTACTTAAAACCCAAAGTAAACATGCAAAAAAATAAACTACAACTAAATGTCTACAATACATAAAAAAAATCATGCAAAAAAATAAAATAAAAGAAAATAAAATAACTTGTTATGCTACAATAATTAAACTGTAGTTGTTCCAATCCGGTAGGGTTGCAACGTGTTTTGTAAGATCGTATCAAAGTATAAAGTGCTTTTCTTCATTCTTCAACTCCAAAACTATATTGTCGTTAATGACTATATCAGTCGGAGACTCCAACACGTAATCATGGGATATTGCATTCCCATCATGCTTTCTTCTTAGCTTTCCCGTATCCTCAAGCTCCTTTGCAGTGGCGGCCACTTAGGTCAAAAATCCCATAACTATTGAGTCGGAAAGAAAATTTTCAAAACCTTTCCAATCTGATGCCTCCACATCCGATAGGAAACCAAGACTACTACAACCGGACGCATCCATTGGAATTTTTTTTTTTTATGTATGTAAATTGTGTAGATGGTAGAAGATAGTGTAGAGGAGAGCGTGGTTTAATTTGATTAAAATTTTGATATTTATAAGATTATTTTTCTTAATTCCGAACAGTCATTTTGTCATTCACCAACGATACAATCTCCAAACCCTCACCTGAGTTGCCTGACCCAATTTTCCAGACCACATTGCAAACCCACGGAGGTTTGGGCCGTTTCCCCTTGAACTCACTGGAACCAGTGAAGCTCGCAAGCATGCGAGCTACCCACCCGTCCACCCTAAACAATTTATTTAATATATTTTGATAATTTTAATGATTTTTTAATATGTATCTGCCATGTTTTCTATAAAGTGCATGTTTTATAGAAATGTAAGGGGTAAGGGTGCTCCACTTTCCATTACTCATCATACCCAATAATTGTCCACCACGTCATTGAGCTTGATTTCATCACTAGTGATGGATTTTAGTAGAGGTGCTCATCACTACTGATGTTTTTTTTTAATTATAAATTAACAATAACAATTTCATTTAAATAAAAATTACATTAAATAAATCCTAAATTACAATAGGTAAGAAAAAAAGTTATTGTGAGTTGTTGGATAAAAGACAAAAAAAAAAAAAAAAGTATGGATTGGTTTTAAAAAATAAAAGGAAACAATACGAGATGATTGTAAGAAATAGAAAAACATAAAGAGTTAAATTGTTTAAAACCATACCTATTTGTTACACATTTTTTTTACTTTTATCTCCACCACATTGGTAAATATTTTTAAACACCAACTATTTGGTAAGTAGTTTTTCTGGTCATACTTGTTCGTCTATAAACTTTCAAAACTTGACCACTTCCTACTCACTCAGGCGGTTCGTTCCGGCCTAGACCAGGTTTTGCTCAGCCAACGGGTCTACTGGTTACGGGTACACTCGTGGATGTCAGTCATACCCATTTATAGTGTTATGTGATTAAAATTACATGTGTACGCGCCCATTACCCACAATTCAATCTTAAACTCACATTAAAAACCAACTTGAAAACTTATAATATTCTATTACACTTGAAAATTTCAAGTTTCTAACAACTTCAATGTAGTGTTTATTGCAATTTCTTTCAAGATTACATAATATATTATAACATTCAGTTTCTATGTGGGTAAATGGTTTCGGGTAATACCTAATGCCATACCCGTCCCAAACCCATGAAAGTTTTGAAACCAATACAATATCTGAATGCCCGTCCCAGATATTTTGGCGTTTCCTGCCGGGTCTGGGTTCGTATGCTATCCCTAGTGTATAAACATGCAAATTTGTAACTTCTACTCTGTCGATGAATATTTCCTTGCCATATCAAAAGAGCCAGCAGAATAGAACACAGACAAATAAAATGCAAGTTTTTTTGAGATATAACTGATAATCTGCCGATCTTGATCGTTTTTTGGTCTAACATTAAAGTAGTACCGCTACCCTTGTACAATATACTAGAAACATGCGTTGTGGTAATCGTTTAATCACCTTAAAATCTATTTGAATATGGCATACAAAACAGACATCAAACAAACAAAACCATAGACATACATTCGCCTTTGCAGATATTGAACGCTGACCTCTAGCTTTTCCATCCGGGCTTCAACCCTGCTTATCCTTGCTTCCAAACGTGCAATTTGGGCTCGGATTTGTGGATCCATGCGGTCGGTTTCATTTACCATGCTTTGATGATGATCCAGTTCACCACCTGAATCATCTTCACCAGCAACCAATCTACACATTATTATAGCTGAAAAAGAAAAATATTAGAAGTAAAACTTTCCACTTGTAAAAGTTAAAATCTGTTTGGTGCAATTGTATGCTTGGTACTCCATGAATCAAACGTTTTTTGCTTAAATAAAACAACCATTTGGATAAGGTAATAAGGCGGTCTTTATGGTAATAAGGTGCTAAGGCAGGAAACCGGTGAAAACAAGATTGAAACACGACACGCACTTACTAACAAGGCTTAAACATGATATGAAGTTGTACTTGATAACCATCAAACCACAAGGAGGTTGGTACCGCACTTAGCCAGCTTCTAACCCAACATCATGTTTACCGGTTCCATACTACCTAACTAGAACCAAATTGTAGAATTGTTCAGACGTGTGTTTTTAAACCGATTAGTGTGATTTGGTAAATTACTACCGATAAGTAGGTTTTCGAACTCTGATTTCTTTTACCTTAAAATTCCAGAAAATCATAATCATATTCAGTTTTTTTTTTCACCCAAACACTCTAAAGTAACAATATTGAATATAGAATATGATCAAACTGAAACTGAAATTTAAAACAATTTACATACAAACAAAAGAAGACAAAATGAAATTGGACATACAAACACATACCAATGATGGTGGATAATCAACAAATTCATAGAACAAACAAGTATAATGATACGATGACTAAATTAACTAACTTGTGCGACAAGAAATAATCATAATCCTAAACAACGATTGCGATTACAATATTATTGTTACAAAATTCGGGTTGAATAATGTTACAAACTGATCATTCGATGGCGATTTCAAAGTGAATGATGAAGAATTTGAGAAGGAATCTTACTCTGTAAGAAAATCGTTCGATGATTGAAACCCTAATTCTTGTGGAATTTGGGAAATTTTGAGGAGCGTTCTTCCTTTCTTTCAATTTTTGTTTGTTTCCTGATGTTTTTACGGGGGTATATAAAAACCGAAACCGGTTTTTTTAACCGGTTTTAGAACCGAATCGAACTGTCGGTTGTATACCGGTTTGGGATATTTATCTTTGAAACCGGTTTTAAAACCGAAACCGGTTATAAAAAAACCCGGTTTAAACCGGTAAAAACCGTTTTTTGGAACAAACCGGTTAAAAACCGACCCTAACCGGTTGGACCGATTATTGTTTTGAGTAAAAACCGGTTAGTAACCGAAACCAGTTATAAAAAAACCGGTTTTTGTTTTTGATGAAAAAAACCGGTTCGGTTAAGAACCGGAACCAGGTTTTGAAAAAAACCGATTTGTACACTTCTAGGTATATTCATGATAAACACGTTGATTGATTGGTATCGGTTCGGTATCGAAAAACAACCAAAACTGAAGACGAGTGAAAGTATAAACCGAATATCATATCGATTTTGTCTGTTTAATATCGTTATCATTGAAAGTATTGAAACTGGCAATTGAAGGGTACCGAAATCGGAAATATGAAAAACGAATATTGGCATCGATAGTGTTAAGTCAGAATCGATTTGATACTGTAGTGATACGGTACTCATAGTCGGCAGAAAATGGCATCCCTAAGTTGACCCCTCAACTGAAAACTTTGGTATGATAAATGAACCTAAACCCGATGGGTAAATGCAAAGCCTGGAAATTTAGGGACAGGCATTCGGGTAAAGGATCAAGTATGATGCTAGTTTTAAAAATTTTACAGGTATAGAACGTGTATGATTTTAGGTGATGTAACTAATTACGTGAAACACACATATCCATTTATCTGAACCATACTATAAACATTTTGGTTTTATTGTTCTTTACTCTTGGGTAATAGAATAATCTACTTATTTACTAGTTTTTAGTTATATTTGAGGACACTCAGATCACCATTGATGGTCAAGCTATTCCGCAGATGACTAAGTCCAAGTATTTAGGATCGTCTGTATAAAGGGACGAGGAGATAGATAGTAATGTAGTCCACCGCATCCAAGCGGATGATGTAGGTGCAGAGCATCCACTCGGGTATTGTGTGACATAAAGTTTCCAATTAAATTAAAGGGGAAATTTTATAAGGTTGCAATTATATCTGCTATGTTATATGAGACTGATTGTTGGGCCATTAAAAAAGCACAAGCATTCAAGATGGAGGTAGTAGAGATGAGGATGTTGAGGTGGATTTGGACACACAAGGTTAGACTAAACAAGAAATGAGGTTTTTTAAGGAAAGACTGAGAGTAGCAAGTATATCAGATAAGATAAGTGATAGGAAATTGAGGTGGTTTCGGCATGTAAAGAGGAGACAAATGACAGAGCTAGTTAGAGCGATGGAAACCCTCATTGTGGAAGGGATGAGGGATAGCGGTAGACCTAGATTGACATGGGATGAGTGGATTGGGGTGCAAAATTTATTAGAGTTGCACCTCTCTGAGGACATGGTCAAAGATAGGAGTTCGTGGAGACATAGGACTAAGGTTAAGGAGTTTTAGGGAAGTATACATATCTGTTTTAGGTGTTTTGTAGGAAATAAGATTCGCCCACACTTTTAGGTGGAATATACATATGATTGTCTTCTTGTATCTATGTTTCTAGGTTGTTATTGATGGCATATCTTCATATGTTTACCATACATGATAGAGAATAGTTAGTTATGTGGTATTATATTAAGAGCTTATTGCCTTTTATTTTTAAATTGTCAGTTTTTTCAATTAAACTACCATACATGATAGAGAATAGTTAGTTATGTGGTATTATATTATGAGCTTATTGCCTTTTATGTAAGAACTGAATTTCTGAAACATAATCTTTGGGTTACACCTTATGCACTTAATGAAAACTTTCTTGGAGGTGAATTCCCAAACCAAAATCTACGTGTCGGTGAAGGGCTCACCTCATGGGTCAAACAAAACCGTTCTCTTGAGGTCAGTAAACTTTTTTTCTACTTATTTTTTAAAGCATTTAAGTACACACGCGCGTGTTAGCTGGGGTATAGGACGATTGGTGAAAAAGTGTTGGAAAATGAAGACGAATAAACCTTTCTTTTGTATTAGATAAGAGGTCAAATTAATAGGGTAGGGAAAGTAATATTTTAGATAGTATCAACTAAGAGTATATACTAAGTGCTTATTTTATTCTTTTGCCTCGGTGTTTTGTGTTATTTATATGAGAAGCCGCATCAAAGAATGTTTTGAGATATGATTTTAGGTGACAAAATGTGAAATTCTTGGACGTTTTAATCACTGGTTTCTTATTTTCAATTTCTTCAAAATGTAAAAGCTCATGGATAGGTTGATCCCGTAAATAGTTTTCCATTGGAATGCGTTATAAGAAGATTTTTTAGACGTTCACAAGGAGATGGATATATGCTACTGTGCCCCATTGATATGTAAGTGAAGCTACAATTGAACATAAGAAATAGTTAAAATTTTGTTGTAATATGTTTTAGATGATTCCTTATTTAGTTATTTGTATGTGTTGCGTCTCCAGGCCTGTTCGGATACTAAATAGCACAAAGTTTGAAGGATGGTCATCTGTATGTATTTTGATGTTTTTATATTTGATAAATGATAAGTATTTTAAAATTTTCAGACGTTGTTAACGTTTAATTAATATACCTTATTTGTCACGGATTATTCATTCGTTTAAATATTTATACAACTACTAGGCTATCACCCGGGAAAATCCCGGGCTAAGAAAATTTAATTTATAATAAACAAAAATACATAAATAACACTTTGAACTTCTAAAGTATCCTCTTTCCCTTCTCAATATGTATTGAAAGTTTCCATATAAAGCTAATTCCCTTTTAATCATAATGAGATCTCTGTATAAGAATGTTTTTGAAACCCACAAGGCCTAAGAAGACACGCCATGGTGGATGAATAACCAAAGGGACATTGGAAGTCACATACTCTTTCTACACAAAAAAAATTAGACTTCTAAAGTCAACTTTAATTCTTTCTAATCTTATTTCATTGCAGGCCTTCACACATGACTCTCCTTTAGCAGGTGATACATCAACAACTTTTCTAAAACTATCACGAAACGGCAATATATCAACAGCTAATCAATCAATGATCATATCGGTTTTGCATATAAAGATTCCAAATACATGAGTAGGGTTGTTCATTTTTATCCGAAACCCGACCCGAATCCGAAGCCACCAAAACCCGAATTAGACAGTACCCGAGAAACCGAAAAAACCCAAACCCAACCAACCTGAACCTTATATGGGTTGGTCATCGGGTCACTTTTTCCATGCGAAACCCCGACCCGAAAATCTCAAAACACGAAACCTGAAAAAAAACCCGAACATTTGTTGTCTTTTTTATAGATATGTTTTAGTTTAGAGTCTATGGTATTTGGAACATTAAGTTTTGAGACTTTTAATTATCATATTGTCAAACGATGCTTGACTTTTAATGAAATTTTGTTAGTAGTAGTATTAATTTTGATATTTTGCTGCAAATATCAAAAAATATTATAGATATAATTATCTTCCTAACAAATTACATCTTTAAAGGTTACTTAAATGTTAAAATGTGACGATAATTTAAATAACCATAACTTAAATTAACCTGACTAACCGAATCAAACCTATCCTCTTCCTCTTAACCTGAGAAACCCGACTTATCTGAAACTTAATATGGTCAGGTTGCAAGTGAGCTTTTTTAACGCTATTTCAAGATTTTCGAACAGACCCATGATCAAAATAAGTATTTGAAAGTACCTATACATATAATAAGTAACTAACCCACGTAAGATCTTATGTATTAGATAAATACAAATAAAAACTATTCAAATCATATCTCCTAACTACAATAAATATAATTATACTAAACCATAACATATACATTACCATGTTTCCAAACATAACATAACGGCAGAAGCTGATGAACCCAAACTTTAAATGGGCCGGTTATCAGGTCATGTTTTCCCATCCACAAACCCGAATAACCCAAGTCGTAAAACTCGAAACCGAAGAACACCGCTACCAGCAGGTATTGTAACGACACTCGCCTCTGTTTTATTTTAAATCTTAATGATACGATTCTAATTTATAAAGCCCAAGAACTCATGACGACTGAAAAAAAAAAAGTGTGTATATGAAAAAGAAACCATGTAATTAAATGGATTTTTATTTGTATAACTATTATTTAATTGGGTAAATAAAACATTACATATTTCCGATAGCGTCTAATATATTTTCCTTTTCTAATAAATAAAAAAAGTAAAAGACCTCAAATAAACCTTCGAAGTATTGAAGGTTCCTTTAATTGACATAGGGGTGAGCTCGGCACCCACCGAAAATACTGGTACCGAATATCTCAAAAAATGGGTACCAGTATCGGTACCGAAAAACCTGTACCAGTACCGAAAAACGTCAAAAGTCGGTATTGATTCAGTACCGAAAATATAACGGTCCCAGTTTTCAATAATAAAAAGTACATAAACATCATTTTCAAACTCATTAGAATTTTCTTTCTCTCCCCACAATAATTTATTTGTTCCGTTTTATCAGTATCCTAACTTTGTCTCCATGTGTATTCCTAGTTTTCGTGTAAAGCTAATAACCTTTTAATTGTGTCATTGAATAAGATAAAAAGACATGTTTTCAAACGTCATATTGTTTTATGAGCTTAGTTATTTATGTTATAAATAATAACCCATGAATTGAATCTTTTTTCGTGCCAACTTCAACATCCACTGGTTTTCTTATCGGTATTGATGTTTGTCAATGACCCATCTATTATCAACCATTATATAATATACGCAAGCATCTGTAGATGAGCCTCAACCGCGTCATTAAGTTGTAAATATGCACCACAAAATGTATGATGGTAAAGCGGGCGAGTTGAGTCTCAAATCATAAAGCAGGTCGCAACTTGGTCAATTTAGATTCAAGCTGTCACTTAACAAAAAGTTAATACACAACTCTATTTAGTCAAAGTTCATTTTCTTTTGTTTCATATTTTTCAACATAAGTTAAGATATTTTCAAAATCAAAATTATTAACATTTGATTCCACCATATAGAAAAATAATCAATTGGTTAAAAAACCCTCAATTGTTAGTAAATTTTCAAAAATAAAATACATGTTAGATAGCATGTTAAAACCAAGCCTGTACGTTTTATAGCATAAACTAAAGAATTTTCGCATTGCATATAGTAAAGACTTTCATAATCAACATCCCGCTGCAACATGCATGGTGACGTCAACTCATTCCTTTAACATTTAGTAAGCTCTTTGTTGTGATTTTGTTACACGGCCTTTGATCTAATTTACTATAAAAAGAAAGTTCCTACATATACACATACAACTTATACCTATAGTCGTAATGCATGAAAAGTCCAAAGTACTACATCTTGCAATGAAAAAAGATAGTTCAATAGCTGCCAACGGAGCATTTGAAGCCATCGCCCTTTTCCCGCACCAGATCCTAAAAAATGGACCGCAAGAATGGACGTATTGATTGTCAAATGCTTGAAAGTGAAGAGGTAGATAGAAGCTATGCAATTTTTCAATTTATTATTTCAATTTTTTGCTATAAGTAATGATGATATAAAATAAAACAAATTATATTAGTAGTAACACAAAACATTCCAGGTGACCCGTTTCGAATCGTATCCAAGATTTTCTGTTTTAACCTCTAAGTTGCTCAACCCACATTTACCTATCATTGGGTTAATTAACCCAGCTATGACTTTTGTTGACTTTCTTGGCGAGAAATATCTTACGTTTTGGTAATCATCAATTCCATTCGATTGAACAAAATAGGTTTTAAACGTTGGAAAAAAAGTGGCTAGCAAGGTGCTAGAACCATCTTACACCAGAATCATGTGGTCCAAAAATAAAGAATAAAAAAAAAAACAAAATACAAAGTCTCACAATAAAGAATAAAAAAAACAAGCACCAAAGAAATATGAGACCTATATCACTCTAGTGAAGTGCACCCACATTTCGTCAAACCCCTGAACCATTAAAAGCACTCATCAAGACAAACAGCTTTCAACACCAATAATCGAGACTAAACACAGCTTCTCTCGCAAACAAGCAGGAAAGTGTCATTTTTGTGTGAAAGAATCCCAATCCTTATGAATGCACATTGTGAGAAGAAAATTCAACCTCACCCCCTGCCAAAAAAACCAAAGAGACTCACAAAACGAAAACAAACACATTTTGATGCCTTTAGTTTAATCTGTAATGATTTGTTTTATCCATTGACCTGTTTCCTTATAAACAATTCAGAAACCACAAGCAAACAGGTCCAAATATCCGCCACTAATAAATTTAAAAAAACATGATAAAAAGCGTTTGCGACTTGGTGGGTAAACCGGACCCGCTTTGACCCATTTAGTCAACCCCCCCTATGTCACCCATGCTTGTGAGTTTGTAACCAAGTCATCATGTGGCTTTAAGCAAGGTTGAAGTTGATCTTTTCTTCGCCCCTTTAGGTACTGAAGTTTAAAAAAAAGTGTATTTAAAAAAAGATACATTGTGCGACTGTATGAGGTGTTTTGAGATAAAAATGATCCAAATTAAATGAGTCGATATTTCCACCTCTAATGTCGTATGACTGTAAATATGTATCAGAGGTGGAATGCTCACGTACCTTTTGTATGGCCAGTTTATCCCGGTTAATATCCCGAAAGTATTGGTGCTACTTCACCAACATATGTCAACTTATTAAGCTTTATGGGTTAAAAAAGCATCAGTATAATAGTACAATGTATATGAAAGAAACAAAATCACAAAAACGACAGGAGGGTGCTCTGCATTAAAAGGGATAATACCAACAATCAGCTCACATATAGACACAAAATGCAACCTAGTAGTCTAATAATTGCATATCACAGTAATGAAGAATAGAATGGCATGGACCTAAAACAAATACATTTGTAGCAGCAAGAGTTCAGATTCATGCAGTGATAACGAATGTAAACTATTAAGTTCCAACTTAGGTTGAGCTTGAGCAGACTGGTGCAGAACAAATGGAGAGAAAGCATAGCAGAAAAAAGAACAATTTCATATTTCAGAATAAAAACAATATATAAGATAGATAGGAGAACATTGGTGAAACCTGAATAAATAATGGATCAGTGGAAACCACGGCAGCTGTTAAATGTGCATGCATCTTCTCAGGGGCATCCAACACCAGCTGAGTTGATTGTCTTTGTACTCTGTGATAATCTGAGTGAAAAAAATGGAACAGTCATACACCAACTGAAATTTTGAAAAGTTCAATTTAATTTATATATAAAAGGCAAACAATTATTCGTCCACTTGTTTATAATAATACTAATGCATTAACTATGAATCCAACTTTGGCTTTTTGTACATGAGTAGTAAACGGTGTCTACTTTCAATCCATTTCCCTTTCAGGTAAACATTTTGATTTGGAGATAAGATGATTACACAAATTGACCCAATCAAACGTAAATGGGTCAAAAGTGCCACTAATTATAAGACTCTGCTAGCATACCTGAAAGGGTCCAAATATTTCTTTTGTAACAAGTTCATATTTTTCACCCTTGAGTATTTCTTCAATTAGAACAAAAATAGCTGTTGGTTTTATAGCCCCATATACGGAAGGAATAGATAGGTTCTTCAACTCTTCACCGCCAAAAGCAGCTTGGATCCAGGAGTCTGTAGCAATTTCTTCATGTGATCTAACATAGCTTCTGTTGTAACCTGCATCAAACAAATAAATTAAATGTTTCAATGATTTCCCCAAGTTGAGTAAAGAAAAGCATAGATTGTGCTGAGATCATGCGGCTACTAACCTCATGCATGAAAAGCATAGATTGTGCTGAGCATTTTTTACCACTACATGTGTATGCATCCTGTTTCAAAATGAAGTTTACCTCAGCCAAGTGGAATCACGAGATCTGTCAAATAAAACCCTCATACATGAGATATAAAAGCACTTTTTTCGTCTTCGGTTTCTACGGTGGACTCTGCTTGTGATTCAGCGTTGACGGCAAAGACGGCGTCTGCTGCTGTTGCTGCATTTGCGTTTCTTGAAGTATATACGCCATGGCCCGTATATACCTGTTTCTTTATTGAGCTTTCAAAAATCGAAGTTGCGCTTTCTCTTGAAAAAGTTGCATCCACCCATGAGTTTTGAACAGGGACCTGTAAATAAGGAAAATATTAGAAGATAAGTAAATGATTGATATTGACCTCAAAAACATTGAACAACAAACGGTACTTTGAAATCGCAGCCGGCACGTTTCGACCAAACCGGACCTTTTCCTTCCACCAGGCCCGGAGATTATCAGACGCCCCCCCTAACAGGCTTCCAGTTTTCCAGAATGATTCTGTAAACAACCCCTTGAGCCTTGCAAACTTCCATCATTTTAAGCATGTACTTCAAGATCCCGTCTTGGGCCCACGACATCTTCTTGCGTCTCGCTTGTTCTTGAGACTGACTTTGTTTGGTGTTATCGACGTCTTTACCTTTGCTTTGATCTTTGAGCCACCTTAAAAGCATTCGGTCTCGCCGCATCCTCCTTTCGAGCTCATTAACGTCCATTTCTTCATCACTGTAATCTTCCTTCACGGGTGCGTCTTGTTCGGTTTCAGGAGCCCGGGGAGCCAAAAGGAAATCAAGATTTCCGTAAAATCCCATTTCTTCGAAGATCCCCATTGATCACAATGAACCCAAATCAAGAAAGTATGCAATTAATACCACCTTAATTACTCACAGGATCATCAACCGTCAAGCGAATATACGTTCTATCCTGAAAAAACACAAAATCAACTTAGAAATCACATCATTCATGATTTATCTAATAGAACCAGATTAGTTCTTATAAGAGTAATAATCAAAATCACCAAATCAATCGCCTGTTTAAAATATGTTACCTTGATACATGAGTGGAGATAAAATCAAGTATCTCTGATCATCAATTCGGGTGACAGCTAGCCTTCCTGTCCTTTAATCCAAAAAAAAATCGTTGCAATAAAGTTGTAAGTTGCCATCAACATTGTAGCCAAAATGAAACAAATATGAAGCGGTGTAATCTGACCTACTACCAAAACCAACTATAACTAACCTTTTGGTGATTCAAACCCATACACAACTCACCGCCCATTTTATTCAGATGACAAAACCGGTAGGCGGAAAAAGCGCACTCAGGCTGGCTAGGGCAGTGAAATATTTCAGATATATGTGACCACCCAATGCTTTACCTGAGCTAAACTCCTTTTTACATTCCACAAAAACCCTTTTTCCGATCACCGGAGATTCTTCATCTTCCGTTACAGCTTTATAAAGATTCAGAATCTTGAGTTTTATCACCATCTTCCCTTTGAGTTCTGCCATATCAGGCAAATATCCCTTGTCCCTTTAATCTTTACTGGCCTAAATTACATAAATTTCATTAAAAAACAAAAATTAACCATAACTTACAATGTGATAAGATCAAACATGAAATACAATTATAGGACATCAAATAAATATCCCTTGTCCCTTTAATCTTTACTGGCCTAAATTACAGAAATTTCATTAAAAAACAAAAATTAACCATAACTTACAATGTGATAAGGTCAAACATGAAATACAATCATAGGACATCAAATAGGAAGACTTAGTCACATCCTTATTTCAGACCAGCATTCAAATTTGACTTCATTACAAAGTGGAATGATACCCATTCCAACCAGGTTGCTCCTATGGATCTCTCAAAACTCTTAGCTATCACCGCTTTCTCCCCCTGACAAACCATCACAGATTAAAACTTAATTAAACTCTCTCATCAAATCAATCACTAAAATCATACTATAATTACTTACCTGTAGCATTGGACCTTTAGCAGCCTAGTCTCGTGAACTTCCACTTCCATACTCAGATCCAGCCAAAAAGATAGTGTCGAGTCCAGCTTCCTTGTACCTCTGTTACCATTCAGATAACAAAGAGATTTAGACCTCACCAAATAAACCTAAAAGACGTTAAAAAACAAAACAGAAGAAATACATGTATGTGTGTGCTCTGTAACTGTTAAAGAAATTATTAACAAACAATTAAAGAAATTAACCTTAAAATCACCATTAGCATTTTGCATATTTAGATCAGAAACAAAGTGAAAACCTTAAAATTATTAGATTCGAACAAAATTAAAACCCTACCAAGAACGTGTTGTTTAAGGACGAAATGGAACCCGGAAATCGAACAATCTTCATCTCCGTAAACCTTCTTGACTATCTGCAATGAAAGAAACCTTATTGACTATCGAAGATGAGATCAAATGTGCAAAAGAAAGAGAGAGAGACCTACGCCGCCTCCAAGAGCTTCATGAACAGAAATCCGACCATAATCTCCCATGGCAAGTAGGCTTTCTGACGAACAGTTGAAAACGAATATATCAAAATCAAATGCCAAGAACTTCAAATCGGATACAGAAACTTACCATGAACACAATCTTTAGAGGCAACTTTTGGGTGGCGACGATCGAAGAAGAGTAGATTAGAATTGGGATTCAAGATCTGAAGAGTTTTCTAGGGTTTTGCAAAGTAGCGGTGATGAAACGTATGAGGGAATTAGGAAATTAGGTTAATTAAGGAGTATATGTAGCCGGGTCAAAACTATGCGGGTATGGGTCTTGCAATTCGGATCCCGTGTATAAACATCAGGTTTCTCTAATTTTCCCGCCAAAAATCCATTTTGGTTGCACAACAACAGGACACGTGTCCCACACTTTGTTCATATATTATATATATAGATGTTTAATAAAATTTAAATATCCAACCCGTGAGTATTCACGGGTGATAACCTAGTATACTCATATACATCTTTACTTTGTTTTACTCCTCCCAGGGGCGCAGCTTAGGCTAGCCCCGAGGGCCCCCCCCCCCCGAACTTATCGATGCGTAGTGTTATGAATAGTACTTTCGTATAGGTATATACGTTGCCGCCCCCCGGTTTCGAAAAAATTGAGGGGGGAGAGGGGGGGGGGGGGGGCGTGGCTTCGACAAGGACTCCTCCCATTATATTTCATGCTTAGGGCTAATCTCAGTACTCAGGGAGCCTAGCTATATCTTGAACTATAGTGTCCGTGGACTAATCTCTGTAATCGGGAGTCTTGCTACATCTCGAACTGTAGAGTGTCCGTTAAATATATTGTTCATGTATAGTTCATTTCTTTACTATATATAACTGTTAATATACGTGTCAAATTATATGGTTGTATACCTATCTTATTATTTGCCCTCAATGGGGTTTCCACAATTCCACCTTCCAACACACAAATAGCTTCAAGTATTATCAATCTTCAACCTCAAGAATGAACTAGAGAGTACGGCATTAGGCAATGATCATAATGGTGGTTTTGTGTGGTTTTGCGACAGCTACAACTTTTTTAACATCTCAATCGAATAATAATAATTTTGAGTTTTTTTAATAAAACTTTTTTCTTAATTAATTTTTTATAATGTATATAGAAATTATCAACCAACATTGGGGAAAAGGTAAAAAATATATGTAAACATCTAAGAAACTAAAAGAAGTTTTCATATCACTTTTAAAAGAAGATACCATTGAAAACTTTATTAAAAGAAGCTTCCTGTGGTTTGGTTCATTCTGCCAGTTTAGTCCAAAGTTTTCATTTTTCACCTGTGAGTCCAAAAAGGTTTCACTTAGGGGTGTAAACGAGCCGAGCCGAGCCGAGCCCGAGCTCGACCAGGCTCGAGCTCGGCTCGTTAGGTTTCTATGAAGCTTTCACTGTTGACATTTTAGTCCGCTGGGTTAACTTCATCCATTATTTCTGTTAACGTGAAGGGCGATTCGGTCATTTTATATGGTCGAATTGCCTTTCTGTTAACGAGAAGAGTGTTTCGGTCATTTTATATGGACTAAACTGGTAAAAATTAAACGTTACGGTTAATTAAAGTCTAAAGACATATGCGGCAAGTGAATATGGAAAAGTCAAGCAGGTACAGTTAACATCTCGATTTTGAACTGAAAAATATGACAATTAGATGTCCCAACGATATTTTTTGGTCATGCGAATCTATATAGGTTTGATGACCGGGTTTATATAATCAAGAACTCAAAGAAACCAAAATATGAAGTTTGCATTTAAAATCTATATTTCAAAAGAAAACATGAAAACAAAGTAAAAATCAACTAAACATGTCACAAGATATTACAAAGATACATTTCCAAACCGTACACCAAACCCTTATTATATCGAAAATGTGCACAATAACAAGCTAGATCAACCAACCTCGATATCGTTATAGCGCATCAACGCAATTCGGCCCTTGTCTCGAGATCGGACTGGTCCTCTTCTTCAGCCAAATAAGAGAAATACGCCTTGTTATCAGGGTTCCTAATAGAACAATGTGCACGAATTTCACCTTTTCCACCGGTCAACACTTCCATTTGTCCCATTTTGATCATGGCTTTCACAAATGCCTCAAAGAACAACTTCTCATCATGTGCAAAACTTTCCACAATTGGTTTAGTCACTTTATGAGTATACAAATCTTGATCCGAGGTAAAAAGCCCTTGTCGGTTCATCAAATCGACGAAATACTTGTTGTCGAACTTGATTGGAGAGTAAATGTCCATGACGGTGGTGGCATCGGTGGTGTTGGTGGGACAAACCTCTTTGAGCCCATGGGCAAAGGTTTTTTCCATGGTGGGGTCTTGGGTGGGGTAGAGACGCGAGGCGAAGGAGGAGCAGTGGCTCACCCCGATGGTGTGGCCTCCAGAGAGGGCCACAACATCTGTCGGGGGGAGGTTTTTTACGGCAAGCGCAGAAAGAATGGTGGAGGCGTTACTTGTGGGTGCTGGAAGGTTGGCTAGCGTGGCGTTTTCTGTGGCGAATGTGAGACCATCTTTTCTACCCAGGGGAACATCATAGTCCGGTCCACCTGACTTTAGTAACACAAATATAAAGAAGATAAAACAAGTTTATTTAGTAAATTGAATTATTAACATATAGTAATTGTTAAATACTTTTCCAAATATACGTGGGTCCAAAATATTGGAAAATCAAAAGAAACTATTCATCTTGACTAGAAAACTTATTGAAATGACCATTGATATTTTTATTTACCAATTTATCATATCATTTTTTTTTTAATTCGAAAAAGTGTTACTTCTATTTTTATCTAACAAATTAAGTTAAAAAAAATACATTTTATAGTTGTATTTGTTATCTTTTTATGTATTTACCTTTATATCTTAGTTGTTTTATTGCTTTACTGTAGATTTTTATAACATAATATATAAAATTTACAACAAGTTAAATAAACCTTCTTTTTTTTTGAGAAAAAGTTAAACGTTAATATAAAAAAAAATAAACAGTGTTACGAGGTAATAATTAAAAAGTTTAAAAAAAAAAAAATAATAATAATCTAGAAAAAACATTTACAAAAAATCGTTTAAAAAATAAGCTTGGTGGGGTATCTGGTGTAGCAATATGAATTTGTTGTGCGGCCAATTAAAAGTTTGCCGCGTGAAGAATACAAGTCAGTCATTTTGTGGACTTCTACGGTAAACATGACTATTTTTATGATCAAAATAAAAATATTGTGAGGGATATAATTTGAATTCATATCGTAAGTCGTAACTATGTACCAGATGAACAGCATCACGAGCCGCAAGAGCAACAATATCAGCACAAGACACGACTCTCCCGCATTCTCTATGGACCAAATTCCGTAGATCTTCGATGATGTCGAACGCCTCTTTTCGTAGACTTTGGTTGGGTGGTGCGGTTTGTTCACTCGGACCACCATGAGATCCATCAAGCAATACCGAACCATCACATCCCTACATATATGCATAATTATATATGATCATTACATACATACATACATACATACGTACTACTTTAATTAATCATAATAATTAACCATGATGTGCTTAATTAAATGCTACCTGGACAAAACAATCGTGAAAGTGAAGTCGAAGCAAGCCCGCTGCTTGACCTTTATCCTTGTTGAACACTTTCTTAAGATGTTTTCGAACAATTTTTTCAACTTTGTGACATGTTTTGTGGTGGTAATCCCATGATAATCCTTTTGTAATGGGTGCGGAGTAATCGGCTTCGGATACGTAAAGAAGAGATGAGAAGATCAAGAGAGACGAGAAAACTAGAAACAAAGAGGTTGAATAAGAAGCCGCCATAGATGAATTGAAGAAGAAGGTGGTGTGGTTGAAAAGCAAAGGTTGGAAGGATATTTATAGGGACATTGTGCATTGACCCAAGAAATATATATGTAAATTACAATATATTTTAGGGCAGCTTCCTAGCAATTTTGAAAACTTTTTAGAACATTGAAAATACTTAAGCTTCCTAGCAATTTTGAAAACTTTTTAAAACATTGAAAATACTTAAGCTGTAAGAGTTAGGTGCTTGAGTTATATCTTATAAAGTATTATATTTAAAAAAATACAAATTTTTAAATATTGTTAATTAACCTATTAACTATTTCAAGAAACTTACAAATTAAATGTTTATAATTCAACTAGACCGGTTATGAATCTCAAAAAAAAAAAAAAACTTATAAAATAAATGTTTATAATTCAACTTGTTATGAATCAAACTTGTTACTTGTCTTTTTAAGGTGAGAAATGGTTAAGTGAAAATCACTAAACTAACCTTTGTTAAAATAGACATCACAATTCTAGTCAATCACCTTTTACCAAGTAAACTTCGTCGACTGTGACGGCTACGACATAATGCCCATTTTTGATGATTTCCACATACGTTAATGATAAAATGGTTTCAACGTTCTGAGAATTTATAATATGATCTAATTTATAGTTTAAAAATTGTTTTATAATTATGAAATATCTAAAGGTTTTACCTAAATCAACAAAACTATAGTATATAAATCTGAATTGCAAATAATTACTATTAGTGTGCAAAGAGAAATTATAAATGAAATGAAAAATACTCCGATCCGATTAGTGTGCAAAAGAGAAATTATAAATGAAACGGAAAATAATTCCGTTCCGAAGAAGTCCTTGAATTAAACGGGACCTTAACTGTTGAAACTCTTTTAATTTTCTTTACCCTTTTTTTATTAACGAAAAGGACACATATATAAAATCCAACCCAAAAATATTTTTCTATCATCGAAAGGGACACAAATAAAATCCAACTAGAAAAGAAATTCAGAGATAACGTTTGTTCCTTAGATTATTTGTAAAGAAAGTGTTATAACTCTTTATATAAAATACTAGTCTAAGTACCCGTGTAATACACGGGTGGCTAAACAACAAAAAATTTATATTTTAACACGTAAATACTTTATTACAGGTTCGTTCGAATATTACGATAAATAATATCTTATAAAAATTAATTAACAATTACATTTCTTATTAGATTTTAAGAAATATGAATAATAATGTATGTCAGGGCCACTTAAGTAATAATGTATGTCAGGGCCACTTAAGTTGGTATTTGTGTTTATTAATTTAATTTCTTGACTTGTAGGACTCCTTCAGATCCTCATGAGAAATTGCATAAGTGAAATAATGAAAATGGTCATTTGTAGATTAACTAAATCAAGTGCCAAACGTTAATAGTATTGTTAATCCCCTATGTTAAACCCTAGATTACTGGTTAGATCTCAAAACCCTATATATTGATGCTCTCTAATCCACATGCTATAAACATATATGATCTATATGAAATATGATTCTGGAATTTAACCATTTCAACCCTAAATCACTGGACTTAACAAAAGCGCCTCATACAAACAGAGTAGTTCATTTTTTACTATTTAGTTCAATATCACAATGAAAATTTGCATGTTGCATTGGTTAATAAGAACTAATAATCAAGTTAATCTCGTGAAGTTCAATCATAACCATTAATCACATCACACACAAGCAAATAAAGAGAAAGAAATCACATAAGAGTCGCGAGCTTTGGCAAATCAGATCTGATTGGCAGACCAGGGGACAGATAGAAGTTGGTGAGACAGACAATGGTGATACAGTAATCAATGGCTTAGAATGAGTTATACTGGTGTTATGATGGTGTGTGGAGATCATTATAGAGTAGCCATGAATTATGAAAAATGAAAAAGAGTAAAGTGTTCTGGCAAACAGTCACCAAATGAAGGGTTGACCAGCAAACACATATACACCATGTCTTCTGCAAGAAGAAAAACCCAACATTGTCCTTGGTAATTACAACTAAACAGAAGCTCAAATATGTGATCAATCATGAAAGAGTGTGGTATTAACCCTTATGCTGCCAACAAAGCAAAAGTCCATTAAAAACTAATCCAAGCTAACCAAACCGACACCGTTAGCTAGATACAATACACCAGCATAGCAGTACAGCTGAAACATAAAGAAAAATGCAAACATTACACACCCAGACCTTCTAAGTCGAATTCCAGCCACCTATCCCATGTTAGGTCCGAGGCTTTGGCGTTGTTTTTTTTCCACAGATAACCGAGGACCTTAATCTCTTCCATAATCCTCCCAAAATGTGCTTGCTTTTGCTGAAAATAATGTTGTTTCGCCAACGCCATATGCACCAAATAGAGAGAATCAAACACTTATGAGAAGCTTTAGTTAAATGTTTTAATTTTGTTAGTAAAAAAATAGGGGTCAATTTTGACCCAGAAGAGGTTGATTTGGGTTAATATTTATTTCAAACAGATCAAATTTTAAGTTGAAAGTAGCCCAAATTGTATTCGTATTCGAACGATTTATTGAAAAATTTGGATTGCGTAAAAATAAATATTCAAAATCATATATAACACGTTATTTTTTTTATTAAAAAGTATTTTAAGAAATTGACAAAAAATAAATGCATGTCAACCCAACCATCCAGGCAAGTTCGGTCCATTCTAAAAATTTAGAAAATTACATGGTTCGACCCGTTACCCAACCCACTCATCTTAACACCTAGTAATCATCATTTAGAAAAGGAAATGAAATCTACACTACATATTGCCTTTCAACCATGCAAAGTTTGTTTTTAGGCCCAAATGTTCAATCCAGGTCTACGTGACAAAGTTTGTTTTTGGGCCCAAAAACCATTGTGCCAATATTACCTATCTACGATAATCTTCATTGACTGATCTTTTTCATGGACATGATCTTGTGAGAAATATTCGTCATGGTGAATCAGGCCTATGAAGAAGAACAAAGTCAGTACAATCCATTAATAATAATCAAGCCATTTATAGTATTTATTAACCAATAAGTAATGAGCTGAACTTATTTATAAAAAAAAAGTATGACTAAACCAGGTTCGTTTACAAAAATATTAATATAACATCATTCTTCACCTTTTTTAGTTATTGTACTTTTTTTGTACATTTCCGTCATAAAAAATGCATTTGTCGAGTTTGGGATTTGGTCATTATTGGTCTTCCTGTAAAGCTCTTGACCCATTAAGGTCATTGGTCATCCACAAAATACCCTGTGTAATGACTAAGCACTAACCCAGTGGCGGAGCTAGACCTTAAAACCAGGGGTATCCCAAAAAAAAATTACGGTGTATTCATACAATAATAAAAAACGATAATAAGTACAATAATAAAAAAATAATACCTAATAGATTTGCCCTCTTCTTTTTCTCATAGCTTGAAATCGTTCCATCACGTCGTCGTCTTTTACTTTATCAAAAGTTTCTTCTTCGATCGCACAAACCAAAGCATTGTTCAAATATTCCGGGCCCATTCGATTGCGTAAATCCGTCTTGACAAGCTTCATTTTAGAAAAACATCTTTCAACGGTTGCGGTTGCAACCGGTAAAACCAAAGCTAGCTTCACTACCCGATAAACCAAAGGACAAGAACTATGTGTTCCGGTTTCCACCATAAGACGAGCAAGATCACTTATTCCATTTAAGTTAGCAAATCTATCATCATCGCTTATAGTGTAACGAAATGACTCAATATCACCCAAAAGAGTCCCTAATTCTTTCGTAGTAAAATCATCCGGGTACATCTCAGCAAACGCCAATATCTTCGAGATTGTATCATTCGGGATTGTATCATTAGCAACCCGGTTTTCATCAATTTCCTCAAATTTTCTTTTGAAAAAGTTCCCAATTAGTGATTGTTTTTTAGTTTGTGGTTTCATCTTCATCACAAATCAAAGAATTCAACTAATCAACTCCCTAGTTTAACAACGAAAAGAGAAAAGTTACAAACAATAACTGAAAAACTTACAAGTTACAAACAATTCACATAAACTTACAAGTTACAAACAATAACTGAAAAACTTAATAGCACATCCCTTTTGTATTGAGGATTCTTAGTTGTCACATATATTATTATATCCTTCCCTTGTATTGAGGATACTTAGTGGTCATCAACTATAGTGGTCATTAGCTGGAATATTCCCCTAAGTTAGTGGGTGTTCGGTGGCTTTTCAGGGAGCATTATATATTTGAATAGATCCCATCACAGTTTTCAAAACTAAAAACTAAAATAAAGTATCAAATCAAATTATCAATATTCAAGAATTTCAAGGAATCAAGGGCCAAGAAGCCGAAAACTCACAGGTTCGAGTTCAAGAGGATGGGAATCGCAGGTTCGAGTTCAAGAGGATGGGAATCGCAGGTTCGAGTTCAAGAGGTTCGAGTTGAATCGTTGATGATGGGAATCGCAGGGAAGAGTCAAGAGGACGCTTGGTTTCTCAGTTTCTCTTTTTTTTTCAATTGCCGCCAAGAGTCCCACACCATCACATGATAACTGGGCCTGTTTCAATTAAAATTGATTTGGGTTTGGGCTGTTAAATCGTTGATGATGGGCTCAGGCTAGTTTATCATATATCACAAATGACAATTGGGTTATTGGGACATTGCAATTTTGCAATCTTAATAATCTCCAACTTTTCGATTTACAGAATGATTATACTTCAAAATTTAACTTTTAAACTTTATAAAAAGAATTAGATTTTACTAAAAAAAAGTATCATATTTTTTGGTTAGGGGTATCCTCGTATTTTTTTAGGGGTATCCTTTATATAAATTTAAAAAAAAAACAAAAAATTTACACTGCGAACACGACTTTGAGCCGTAGCCCGTGCTACGGCTCCCTCTTAGCTGTCTCCGCCCCTGCACTAACCCATTTAGGACAAACCCTTTCTATTATGTGTACATAAAAAATATATGACTAAAGCACGACAAAAGATACGTTATTTAGTATTTTATGAAAGAAAAAAAATTCTACTACAAACATAAACCTCATAATCAATCAATCAATCAATCAATCAGTAATCAATAAACGATAATATAATATTATAAATTATTGAAAAAATAAGTGGGTCAAAAACCATCCAAAGCGCACTCAAATGCATAAAGGCTCTTACATCACTTTATTTAAATGAGAAGAAATTTCATTGTGATAAACTAAGTTTCTCTAACATATTTAACACACTCGGCTTAATAAGTTAAAAAAAATTGAATAAAAGGAAGCTGTACAATTTGGATTAAAAAAAAGTTGTAGGAAAGATGAAGAATATTATAGACTTACGCTTTAGTTGTTCCAAGAAGACCCTTGATTTGCATCCGTAAGTGTTTCACATAATCTAGAATTCATCAAGCATAGCAACGTTATCGTTTTGACTGAACTCTTTAATCTACATGATAACAATAAGTTAACAAAAAAAGGCTTAATAATCTATAGGTATCATCCTTCTACCCACTAAAAAGACAACAAAATACATAAAGCCAGCCTTCATTCCACCTATTCAATAATCAAGCCTACAAAATCATAATCCCTATATGTGCTAGATTTATCTAATTAAAATTGTTATATGAAACCAATATCATTGTCTATTTTACTACATAAGTTATTGTATTAAAGCATTTAGTAGACTTGAGCTTAAATAATTGGCTTATGTCTCGAATATAGAACATTATCATCATCATCATTTATTTTGAATGATTAATTTAACCTACTATTAATTTGAGCTCAGGTCTTATATCATACTATTAGATTATGTCTCGAATAACATAATCAGCTTACGTCTCAATTCTCAAACCATCTGGCTTTCTTCGGGCTGAACCGAGAATGACGGATGTCATTTTGGGTCGTTTTCTTGCTATTGCAAGAGTTGGACTTCAGATTCACCTAGACATACTTTAAAGAAAATTGCCTCTAAAGAAAAGCCATAAGAAGTAAAGAAGTTAGTGAAAATGGATGTTAAACACACAAAAAGTTGTACTTACATGACATTCAGAACAAAAAAAGAAGAAGAAAGAAAGCAAATAACATGCAAAAGCAACAACTCTAGCAGAACTGGCCACAATCTCTGCATAAGAAACCACACCAGGGCCAAGGAACACAAACTGTAACTGAGCCTTTGGATCCTAGGTGATAGTTTATCCGAATGAGCACATTATCTATTAGATTTGATCTAGCAAACCCCTGAAACCCAGCTGAATGGTCATAAAAAACCATACAAAACCCATAAATTTATGTGCTTTTAGAGTTAAGGAAACTAAAGAACCTGAAAGGGAAGCTTGAGCAAGAAAGTATCAACTTGTAGGTTAAATTCAGTTGCATCCCTAAGAAAGCCACCAACAATGGAATCTGCATCTAGACATGTCTTGTTGAACTTCTACACATATTCATATTGGTGATTATATGTGAGGTTGTGATGTGTTTTTGCTGCACATGAGTGCTCCAAAGGTGGTAGATCCACTGTAAAAACATATTACAACATCAAAAATCATTAGAAAATTAAGAGAAAAACCCTAACTTATGCGGTTTTTGAATCCGATTCAACCATGGTAGATTTAGCAATAAATAATAAAGATTAACAAAACAATAACTAAAATAAATTTAGCAACAAAATAATAAGATCAAAGTTTTTGAGATCTAAGAAATCTAAAATCATAATACCTGATTAACACTTCAAAGTAGAACGACAAAGGAATCGTTGTCGATTATATATCATTAATAAAATCGGAAACGATCCAAGCCGAATTAAAATTGTTGAATCTGTAACATCATTGATGAAATTGAAAGAAAAAATCAAATATATATTTGCTTAACAATTAAGAAACAAAGACAGTAGCAGACACTAAAATATATTAGACCATCAACATAAAAAACACATAAAAAAAATATATGACATCGATTCGGCTCAATATAGTTATAAAACATAAAACCTAGTAAAGCAAGTGTTAGGATTTATCATATGCTCACTAATACCCATTTCACCCTCAGCTGCAGTGAAGATAGAGAGTAAATATACACTATAAAAAATTATGACTAAATAATAACAGAAAAAAAGCTCTTACAAACCTCCTCTTTGCAGCCTTCTTGTCACACCCTGGCTTTGCGGAAGCGTGGTTAATTTGGTGTGACTTCTTAATACCATAGCTTAACCATAACAAAGCTATATGAAATAAAACCATGCAAGATCATCCATTTAATTAAGTTTTAAAAACCAAATACAACAACATTGTCTTAACAAACACAAACATCAACATGACATAAACACAGTTTAAGGACTGTGACTTGTCCAGGAAAGAGTCACATTCCCCAAACCCGGATGACCTCGTAACTAGTGCAGCGGGAAAACGTGTTATACCGCGCCAGATCCTTTAATTTCCTGAAATACATGTAAGTTGAAAAATCAACAAAAATGTTGAGCGAGTTCATGTGTTTAGTATGTGCGCACGAATAAACCTTTGTAATCATTGTAAGTATGAATGTTTTGTAAACTCTGGTATGAAAGCAAATAAGGAAACATATCAGTTAATGTGTAACCACATGGTCCAACCTGCGGGCGCATGGGAGGGGATAGGACAAGGTCACCACATGGTCCAACCTGCGGGCGCATGGGTGGTGTTACGACAAGGTCACCACATGGTCCAACCTGCGGGCGCATGGGTGGTGTTAAGACAAGGTCACCACATGGTCCAACCTTAGGGCGCATGGGTGGGGTTTGTTATGCTCAAATAAGCCTATCACTTGTATCCCTCGATCGTACTACGAGGACTAATGTTCTTAAGGTTTCACCTACCCAATCACATAACCTAACAGTTCCTTCCTTAGCTGACCATACCATGTAAGAAACATTCGTAATCATAGTAACATGTATTTCACCCCCGAAGTTATAAAACTGAAAACAGTTAAGAGAAAAGGGGGACATGAACTCACAGTGGTGCGTCTCTGCCAAGTATACCTCCAAATCAAGCAGCTGTGTGACGACCTACACGTACTAACTCTATTAGACGGACGGCCGTGCCTTAGCGTTATGGTTTAAGTTTTTGGGAAATAGTTAGGCAACTATTTCGTGTTTACATTCCGTATACTTGGTAATCATTTTCCTTCCCAAGGATGGGGGATTTAATACATGTGTGTTCGTATAATTCGAAATATAATATTAAGTCTCACTTAAGATATATTTTATTTCCAACTTCAAAATATAAATATTCTTCTCAAAAATATTATACTTTAATACATGTGATTTTCCCAAAATAATACTTAGTAATATTATTTTTACCCTAAAAATAATATTTACGTAGTTCACAAAATAATCATAAACACTTATACAAGTGATGTTGTGAAAAGTATATACTAAATATATATATGTATCACGTTTTATTTTGTGAAATCCCACCTCCGATATTTTGTAAATAAAGTCGTGGCGAAAACTATAATTTGAAATCAAGTCGAAAAGTATTTCTAACACTCATAGTGAAAATATTTCTAAGTGTTAGGCTTTTAGAAAAATTTCGCCAGAGTTTCCTCTGTAACTGGAGGTGGCCACGCTTTCAAGCGTATCATTTTCTTTTATAAATCAAACCAACCATTTTTATCATTCAACCAAAACAATGTTCAAACCACTAACTAGTCAAAATAAACATGTAAATTGGCAAGAATCTCATGAACTTGTAGTTTTCTAATATTATGAAGTAAATCCCATTACTTTTAGTGGATCTTTATATAAAGCAATACGATTTCGTAAAAGTCCCGTTTTTAAAGAAATTCCATCTTTACAACTTCTTGTCAACTTTTACAAAAATAGTTATTTTGTCGAAACTTTATGCTACACAAGTGTTTACACACTTGTGTGTTCTAAAAATCATTCGTGTTAGTGTAAGATCCGTCTTTAGAAAACATGATTTCTTTGATACTTGGTTCTTTGAAAATACCGCTTGTAGATACGTAGATCTACTAGTTTTAAACACTTTTTCACAAGCAATATCGCTTTTACACAAGTTCATGATTCGCGTGTGGTAGAGTTTCATCCTTTAACCCTTGTTACTTCCAAAACAACCTTATGTCATGATCCATGATCATGACCAACCCGGGTTAAATGACGATCCGAGCTACCACAACATAGATCGGGTCTAAATAATCATACAAATCAAATACTACATGATTTACACAACATATGGGCTTTTAACCAACATTTTTAGTGTTTTAAGTAGACTTTTATGCTTCATCTTGTATGTTTGCGTCTTTTAACCGATACATATCATATTAACCACTTTAAAATGGTTCGAGAAGGTGATTTAAGCAACTTACTACTAGCTCGAGGCTAGGGAAGAATCTAAGCGAAAAATGCGTGGATAAAAGCAATGTAGTGAGGTCCTTCGCCTTCCGATTGCACCAAGGTTCCTTATACGCGATCCTTATCACTTGTATAAACTTGGAATGTGAAGATTAAAACTCGATGATGGATGGATGGTGTTGGGTGTGTTCGGCCGAAGCCTTTGAGAGAGAGAGAGGAGTGATTGTTGTGGTGTGTGTTAAGTGAAGGTTATGGTGGATTTAGTTCATTACTTATAGACAATACTTAAGATAATTATCCAATGGATTATATGTCATCTAGATATTAGGCATGAAAGATTATAATAATCATCAAAGGACATGAGGTGTCCCCATTGGGGACCGAATTCGTAAAGGGGGGGGGGGGTCTAGTCCGATTCCAACTAGTAGTTAGGTATATTAGTTAGGTTAATCTAGTTAAGTTAAGTGATTAACCCGGTTACTAGTGTGTAGTGTGTTATGACGGGTGTTAGGGTATTCAGGGACCCTAACTGGCTCAGAAAAAGATAAACAATGAAAATGACAATATTTTCATGTTCCGGGTATAGTCCGGTTGTTCGGTTGGATAGTAATCCATTAAAGTGCTTAACAAAGCTTTAAAGTGTCGTTATTACCCTTTTTAGTGACACAACTCATTTCTGACACTTTGGAAAGTGTCTAGTAATATTTTTCTCATGTTTTGGCACTTTATTAGGTAGCTAAATGCTGAATTATTAAGTAAAGTGCTGAATTTTGTGCTTAGAGCACGTTTTAGGCACATCCAGTCATTGTAACTTATTCCTAGAGACGCAGTTCTACTACCCTTGTATCCCTACACTCACCACTAGTGTAGTAAAATATTTCTGGCTCATACAGGCCTTAGAGGCAGTGTCTGCCCGATGCTGGCTCTATCAGCATGTTCAATAGGTTATCCGTTTATAGTGCTACTGTGCTTTTGTGCATCATGTTTGTCACTAAGGTTCAGCATGTAAATAATGTAGTGACAGCAAGTAAAGTATGATGCAAGTAAGTACATGTATCAGTATTCAAGTAGCAGTTTATTCACAAGTTCAAGCAAGCACATTAATTAAGCAGTAATTAATTATTAATTAAGTCGTACGGTTACCTGGTTTAGTGAGGGTTGTCACATTCTCCCCCCGTTAGAAAAATTTCGTCCCGAAATTTTAAGTTCTGCTTGTAGATGCAGGGTTCTTAGGAAATAGGTGGGGGTATTTCTCTTTCATCCGGTCCTCACGCTCCCAGGTGTATTCAGGACCATGTCTGGCATTCCAACGAACTTTGACGAGCTTGACACTGCTCCGGCGGGTCTTGTTTACTTTCCAATCCGTAACCTCAACCGGTTCTTCAATGAAATGGAGCGTGTCGTCAACATGAATCTCGTCGATGGGAATGGCAATGGTATCTTGAGTTGGACTTTTCTTCAGGTTGGATACATGAAATGTATCGTGAACTGAATGGAGTTCAGCAGGTAAGTCCAGCTTGTATGCTACTGGTCCTATTCTTTCCAAGACTCTGAAAGGACCAATGTAGCGCGGATTTAACTTCCCACGCTTTCCGAAGCGTGCCACACCCTTCCAGGGTGAAACTTTCAATAAAACCATTTCTCCCACTTGGAATTCCAAATGTTTCCGGTTTGGATCGGCATAGGCTTTCTGTCTGTGGCGGGCTGCTTCGATGCGTTTTAGAATCTGCGCAATCTTGTATGTCGTCTCTTGGACGATTTCGGGACCAGCAAGCTGCCTATCACCTGCGTCAGCCCAGCATAGGGGTGATCGGATCTTGCGTCCGTAAAGGGCTTCAAATGGCGCGACACCAATACTGGTGTGGTAGCTGTTGTTGTATGAAAATTCGACCAAAGGCAAATGCTTATCCCAGCTACCGCCCAAATCCATAACACACGCTCTCAGCATGTCTTCCAAAGTCTGTATCGTTCGCTCGCTTTGACCGTCAGTTTGCGGATGAAACGCAGTGCTCAGATTTAATTGTGAGCCAAAAGCTTCTTGGAAGGATTGCCATATCCTTGACACAAACCTTCCGTCTCTATCAGAGATGATTGAGAGAGGTACTCCATGGCGCGTAACGATCTCCCTCATGTAAATTTCGGCCAACTTGCTCGTATTATCCTTCTCTCTGATAGGTAAGAAGTGTGCTGACTTTGTTAATCGATCCACTATTACCCAAATAGTGTCATGGCCTTTCGGCGTTCTTGGCAACTTCGTACTAAAATCCATTGAGATTTGTTCCCATTTCCACTTGGGAATCTCAGGTTGTTGCAGAAGTCCTGAAGGCTTCTGATATTCGGCTTTAACCTTAGCGCATGTTAAACATTTGCTCACATAAACAGCAACATCGCCTTTCATCCTAGGCCACGAATAATAATCTTTGAGATCCTGGTACATCTTATCCGCTCCTGGATGGATAGAGTACCGCGACTTGTGAGCTTCATCGAAAATAACCTTCCTTAAACCTCCAAACAAAGGAACCCAAATCCTTTTCTCAAAACATAACGTTCCTTCCTCGTTTGGTACCAGTAGCTTCTCCATCCCACGGAGATATTCTTCTTCAAGGTTTCCTTCCTTGAGAGCTTCTTTCTGCGCGGCACGAATGCGCAAGGAAAGATCGGTTCGGATAATCATTTCTAAAGCCCTAACCCTTATGGGCTTGATCCTCTCCTTTCGACTTAGGGCATTGGCGACCACATTCGCCTTCCCTGGATGATACTTTATCTCGCAGTCGTAATCGTTCAGCAACTCAACCCATCGTCTTTGCCTCATATTCAGCTCCTTCTGATTGAATATGTGTCGTAGGCTCTTGTGATCTGTAAAGACTGTACACTTTGTACCATAAAGGTAGTGTCTCCAGATCTTTAATGAAAATACCACTGCGCCAAGTTCCAAATCATGTGTGGTATAGTTCTTTTCGTGCACTTTCAGTTGACGTGATGCGTAAGCAATAACCTTTTGGCGTCGCATCAACACACAACCCAATCCTTGACGCGAGGCGTCACAGTATACCACGAAATCATCTGTACCTTCTGGTAGTGCTAAGATTGGCGCATTGCAGAGCTTATCCTTCAATATCTGGAACGCTTCTTCCTGTTTGATTCCCCAATCAAACCTCTTATCTTTCTGCGTGAGGAGTGTCAAAGGTTGAGCGATTTTTGAAAAATCCTCAATGAATCCTTCGATAGTAGCCAGCCAAACCCAAGAATTGTCGAATCTCGGTTGGCGTCTTTGGCGTTTCCCAATTTTTAATCGCTTCGATCTTGGTTGGATCCACATGGATTCCATCTCCATTTACCACATGTCCAAGAAATTGGACCTCACGTAGCCAAAATTCGCACTTAGAGAGTTTGGCATACAACTGTTCTTTCTTTAGCAGCTTCCAAAATAGCTCTTAGATGCGGCTCGTGCTCAGCCTTTGTTCTTGAATAAATCAAGATGTCGTCGATAAACACCATCACGAACTTGTCCAAGTGCGGCTTGCAAATTCTATTCATCAAGTCCATAAAGACTGCAGGTGCGTTTGTCAAATCCAAACGGCATAACAAGGAACTCGTAGTGTCCATAACGAGTTCTGAAGGCTGTCTTTGGGATACTCTCCTCTTGTATTCTTAACTGATGGTATCCAGATCGAAGGTCGATCTTTGAATAAAAGCTTGAACCTTGCAGTTGGTCGAATAGATCATCAATCCTTGGCAGAGGGTATCTATTCTTGATCGTCAGCTTGTTCAGCTCTCGGTAGTTGATGTTTATTTGAAAATCATCATCCTTCTTTTTGACGAATAGAAATGGGGTTACCCCCCTAAGGGAATTTTGGTCTGTTATCTTCCTTCTCTATTCATTGCTAAAACTTCTCCGTCAATCCTTGCATCTCCGAAAATGTAAGTCGCTACGATGCATCGACTACGGGTGCAGTGCCTGGAATTAAATCGACGCGGGATTCGACTAATCGTTGAGGAGACGATTCCGGCAAGTCTTCGAGGAAGACTTCGGGGTATTCTCCAATCACAGGGATATCTTCGGGTTTTGGTTCTTCGACTTCTTTTTCCACGACATGAGCCAAGAATGCAACACATCCTTTGTGCGAAAATTTTTGTGTCCTTTTTGCCTGATAATCCGTAGGAGCGTATCCTGCTCCATGAATCACAATCATTTCTCCGTTCGTTGTCGGGGCGCGGATGACAATCTCCGCCGGGTTGTTCGACAACCAGTCCATCCCAATTATCACATCGAAGCTTCCGTTAGGCTTGTTCTATCGAGAACTGGGTATCTAGGTTACTTACTACTAAAACAACTATATTTTCTGAAGCTAAAATTTGATAATACTGTCAAATAGAGCATAACATTGAATATTATGAGACGTACCGATATCCATGCTTAGATTCTATCCCCGCTGTTGAGCTTTCATCCACGTGCCTGAGTGTTCTTAGGGCAATACTTCCTGAAATGCCCCACATCACCGCAATTAAAACATGCTTGGCCACAACCTTGATCGTCACCATCCCTGCCTTGATAGTTGTTGTCGTCGTTATTTCCTCCACGATTTCTGCTACCATCTTGACCTCTATTTCCATGTTTAGTACCTTGCCGACACGTTTCCTTGACATGTCCCACCTTGCCACAGTTACCACATTTTCCATATCTACACCGCCCGTTATGGTGACGTCGACAGTTGTCGCACTTTGGTAGGATACCCGTGTACTCTTTTCTCTTTTTGGCCTTGTCGTCGCTACTCGACTGGGTACCCTGTTTGAAATTCGCCAACTTCCTCTTGTTGTCCCCAGATGACTCTACATGAGTCTCCTTCTTCTCCTCAGAGGTTGAAAATTTGTTCATCCTGATTGCCTCTTCCGTCAGGGCTACACTTAGATTGATGGCCTCAGTGATTGTTGCAGGCTTTGATGTCGTTACCATGCTCATGATTTGGGGTGCCAATCCCCAAATGAAACGCTCAATCCTCTTAAACTCCGGATCTACCATGTAAGGAACGATACGCGATAGAACTTGGAACTTCTCCACATACTCAGCTATTTTTGGACCTTCCATCTTCAAGTTCCAGAACTCAGTTTCTACCTTCTGGCTTTCTGTTCTCGAACAGTACTTTTTATGCATTAGCTCTTTCAGCTCGTCCCATGATAGAGCATACGCAGCAGCCTCGCCCATTTTCTGAACCTGAAGTTTCCACCATGACAGAGCCCCATCTCGGAACAGCCCGGAAATGTACATGACCTGATCTCTTGGGGCGCATTTGCTCGCACGCAAAACAGTGTCCGTCTTCTCAATCCAGCGTACGAAGGCTACGGCACCCCCAGTGCCGTCGAAATGTAGGGGGTGGCAGCCTAAGAACTGCTTGTAGGTGCAGCCGTTGGGTGGGTTATTTCCTGAGGTACCTCCGTTGCGCTCGGAGTGATGGGCCTCGTATTGTGCGATGACTGCAGCAATGATTCCCTGAAGTTCCGCCTCGTTGGTGGGTATGCGTACATCCCGTCTTGGAGGCATCTTCTAAATGATGATCGTATGGGTCAGGTCATAGTAAGTAAAGTGTACGTAAGTATACATCAATATCAACACATAACATCTCATGTTATAAATAAATCAATCACATAACATCTCATGTTATAAATCAATCACCCATATTGATAGCCTCTGCAATGGTTGAGGGCTTCGAGGTAGTAACCATGCCCCTGATCTGGGGTGCAAGTCCCCAAATGAATCGTTCCATCCTTTTGAACTCCGGTTTGACTAAGTAGGGGACGACCCTAGACAAGTCGTGAGATTGCTGGATGTATTCAGGAATCTCTGGTCCGTCCATTTTCAATTCCGGAACTCTACCTCACGCTTCTGGTTTCCAGCCCTAGAATTGTATTTCTTCTCCATCATTCCTTTGAGCTCGTCCCAGCTCAGTGTATTAGCAGTATCTTGTACCAAGGGTCTGAACCTGGAGGTTCCATTATGAGAGTGTGCCATCTAGAAATAACCCCGAGATATAGGTAACACTCCGTTGGGGCGAACAGTTACTCATTCTTAGAATGGAGTCGGTCTTTTCGGACCAACGTACAAATGCCACGACGCCTCCTGTTTCGTCAAGGTTCAAAGACTTGCAGTTCAGGGACTGCTTATAGGTGCAGCCAGCTGGGGGGGGGGGTTGTTCCCAGTGGTGCCATTACTGTGCTTAGAGCGGAGGGCTTCATGTCGTGCATCTGCCTGTGAGATGCGTCCTTGCAGCTCGGCTTCTGTCCTTGGCAACGTACTGGTGTTTGTGTCACGTCTGGGTGACATTCTCTTCTGTCGAAGTGGTATGAAGCGGGTTTGACAACGTTTCAGTTGTCTAGGAGATATATAGCATCATAAGCCATCATGTAATCACCCAATTTCACATGTAAATATACTTAATGTATGAGTGGGGAAATAATTTCTAAGCCTTCACATAGGCTTGCCAAATTGGCTTATTCGAGGCTACAACGCCTTGGTCATTCGTGTTTAACTTATTTCCTGCTACATTGGTTTTCACTAGCTTGACCCACAGAGTCCACCAGGATTTCTGTGCACTACAAGTCGTTATTACGTGGGCCCCCGTAATAATAAATTGTCTTGCACAGTTACCCCAATTTTCTCTCGTCCAAGCAGATGATCAATCAAGGAGCAATAGCAGGTGCATCGGCATGAACAGTGTCATGCTTTAATGCGGGGTCAGGAGCAACGCCTGGCTCAGGGGCCATGGCCGGCTCCAGATCAACAAACTTTATTTCAAAGTTAGCTGGATCAACAAACACAGGGGCTACAGGATCCCCCAAGGGCTGGTCTAAGTGTATGTACTCAATGTCATGGTTTGGATCAAAACCAGGTGGAAGAACAGGATTATCCTTAATATCGTGATCAAACTCAAAACTGTGCGCGAGAACTGGTGCAGCTGATGACGCCATATCGGGGTCGGCGTCGTGTGAGTGATGTTGCTCTCCCGGTGTATGCAAAGATGCGGACGCCACAGACTCAAATGGGTCTGGTGAATGGGCATGAGCCTCTTCTTGCAGGAGCGTCAGCAAGCAGCAGGCTATCACTAACAGCAATAGGGCCTCGCCCTCAAATGGGTCCTCCTCTAATAGATCGTTATCGTCGTCAGAGACCACGTCGGGGGGCATATCAACAACGGGAGAAGCGGTAAGGGCACAGGAGCAGGGTTCACCGCGAGTGGCAAATTCCCAACAAGATGGCCATCAGCAGGCTCTGCTACGACATCAGGCAGCGCAAAGGGCTGAAAGTCGTCATCGTCTGTGCCGATAGTATCGGAAATGTACACCTCGTGCTCCGATGAAACTATGTCGTCTGATACTATGGCCATGGGATTCGTAGTGTCCATCTTTCTAGTACATGATGAAGGCATGACGTTTGTAACACAAACACACATACGTATAACAATTAATCATATAATCATATAATCATATAAACATATTAGTTACCAATAAGCAATCAAATAGTTCTCCTAGTCCCACTAGCCTCCCAGCCTCTCAGACTGCTCTTCCTAGTCCCACTAGCCAAACTCTCCCAGCCTCTCAGACTGCTCTTCCTAGTCCCACTAGCCTATTCTCCCAGCCTCTTAGGCTGCTTTCCCTAGTCCTACTAGGCAACTACCTCGGTCTCCTAGACCGAGCCTCGGTCCTCCAGACCGAGCCTCAACCTCCCAGACTGAGCCTATAAATAATAAATAAATGTGCTCAACATTTGTTTGTAAAAAGTTTTGGATCTGGACTTGAGTGGTATGCAGTAAAAATGTTTTCGTGAGAGCCCTAGTGATCATAGTCTAGACTCGAGAAAGAATCCTAGTTCGCTATGATCAGAGCTCTGATACCAAGCTGTCACACCCTGGCTTTGCGGAAGCGTGGTTAATTTGGTGTGACTTCTTAATACCATAGCTTAACCATAACAAAGCTATATGAAATAAAACCATGCAAGATCATCCATTTAATTAAGTTTTAAAAACCAAATACAACAACATTGTCTTAACAAACACAAACATCAACATGACATAAACACAGTTTAAGGACCGTGACTTGTCCAGGAAAGAGTCACATTCCCCAAACCCGGATGACCTCGTAACTAGTGCAGCGGGAAAACGTGTCATACCGCGCCAGATCCTTTAATTTCCTGAAATACATGTAAGTTGAAAAATCAACAAAAATGTTGAGCGAGTTCATGTGTTTAGTATGTGCGCACGAATAAACCTTTGTAATCATTGTAAGTATGAATGTTTTGTAAACTCTGGTATGAAAGCAAATAAGGAAACATATCAGTTAATGTGTAACCACATGGTCCAACCTGCGGGCGCATGGGAGGGGATAGGACAAGGTCACCACATGGTCCAACCTGCGGGCTCATGGGTGGTGTTACGACAAGGTCACCACATGGTCCAACCTGCGGGCGCATGGGTGGTGTTAATACAAGGTCACCACATGGTCCAACCTTAGGGCGCATGGGTGGGGTTTGTTATGCTCAAATAAGCCTATCACTTGTATCCCTCGATCGTACTACGAGGACTAATGTTCTTAAGGTTTCACCTACCCAATCACATAACCTAACAGTTCCTTCCTTAGCTGACCATACCATGTAAGAAACATTCGTAATCATAGTAACATGTATTTCACCCCCGAAGTTATAAAACTGAAAACAGTTAAGAGAAAAGGGGGACATGAACTCACAGTGGTGCGTCTCTGCCAAGTATACCTCCAAATCAAGCAGCTGTGTGACGACCTACACGTACTAACTCTATTAGACGGACGGCCGTGCCTTAGCGTTATGGTTTAAGTTTTTGGGAAATAGTTAGGCAACTATTTCGTGTTTACATTCCGTATACTTGGTAATCATTTTCCTTCCCAAGGATGGGGGATTTAATACATGTGTGTTCGTATAATTCGAAATATAATATTAAGTCTCACTTAAGATATATTTTATTTCCAACTTCAAAATATAAATATTCTTCTCAAAAATATTATACTTTAATACATGTGATTTTCCCAAAATAATACTTAGTAATATTATTTTTACCCTAAAAATAATATTTACGTAGTTCACAAAATAATCATAAACACTTATACAAGTGATGTTGTGAAAAGTATATACTAAATATATATATGTATCACGTTTTATTTTGTGAAATCCCACCTCCGATATTTTGTAAATAAAGTCGTGGCGAAAACTATAATTTGAAATCAAGTCGAAAAGTATTTCTAACACTCATAGTGAAAATATTTCTAAGTGTTAGGCTTTTAGAAAAATTTCGCCAGAGTTTCCTCTGTAACTGGAGGTGGCCACGCTTTCAAGCGTATCATTTTCTTTTATAAATCAAACCAACCATTTTTATCATTCAACCAAAACAATGTTCAAACCACTAACTAGTCAAAATAAACATGTAAATTGGCAAGAATCTCATGAACTTGTAGTTTTCTAATATTATGAAGTAAATCCCATTACTTTTAGTGGATCTTTATATAAAGCAATACGATTTCGTAAAAGTCCAGTTTTTAAAGAAATTCCATCTTTACAACTTCTTGTCAACTTTTACAAAAATAGTTATTTTGTCGAAACTTTGTGCTACACAAGTGTTTACACACTTGTGTGTTCTAAAAATCATTCGTGTTAGTGTAAGATCCGTCTTTAGAAAACATGATTTCTTTGATACTTGGTTCTTTGAAAATACCGCTTGTAGATACGTAGATCTACTAGTTTTAAACACTTTTTCACAAGCAATATCGCTTTTACACAAGTTCATGATTCGCGTGTGGTAGAGTTTCATCCTTTAACCCTTGTTACTTCCAAAACAACCTTATGTCATGATCCATGATCATGACCAACCCGGGTTAAATGACGATCCGAGCTACCACAACATAGATCGGGTCTAAATAATCATACAAATCAAATACTACATGATTTACACAACATATGGGCTTTTAACCAACATTTTTAGTGTTTTAAGTAGACTTTTATGCTTCATCTTGTATGTTTGCGTCTTTTAACCGATACATATCATATTAACCACTTTAAAATGGTTCGAGAAGGTGATTTAAGCAACTTACTACTAGCTCGAGGCTAGGGAAGAATCTAAGCGAAAAATGCGTGGATAAAAGCAATGTAGTGAGGTCCTTCGCCTTCCGATTGCACCAAGGTTCCTTATACGTAATCCTTATCACTTGTATGAACTTGGAATGTGAAGATCAAAACTCGATGATGGATGGATGGTGTTGGGTGTGTTCGGCCGAAGCCTTTGAGAGAGAGAGAGGAGTGATTGTTGTGGTGTGTGTTAAGTGAAGGTTATGGTGGATTTAGTTCATTACTTATAGACAATACTTAAGATAATTATCCAATGGATTATATGTTATCTAGATATTAGGCATGAAAGATTATAATAATCATCAAAGGACATGAGGTGTCCCCATTGGGGACCGAATTCGTAAAGGGGGGGGGGGGGTCTAGTCCGATTCCAACTAGTAGTTAGGTATATTAGTTAGGTTAATCTAGTTAAGTTAAGTGATTAACCCGGTTACTAGTGTGTAGTGTGTTATGACGGGTGTTAGGGTATTCAGGGACCCTAACTGGCTCAGAAAAAGATAAACAATGAAAATGACAATATTTTCATGTTCCGGGTATAGTCCGGTTGTTCGGTTGGATAGTAATCCGTTAAAGTGCTTAACAAAGCTTTAAAGTGTCGTTATTACCCTTTTTAGTGACACAACTCATTTCTGACACTTTGGAAAGTGTCTAGTAATATTTTTCTCATGTTTTGGCACTTTATTAGGTAGCTAAATGCTGAATTATTAAGTAAAGTGCTGAATTTTGTGCTTAGAGCACGTTTTAGGCACATCCAGTCATTGTAACTTATTCCTAGAGACGCAGTTCTACAACCCTTGTATCCCTACACTCACCACTAGTGTAGTAAAATATTTCTGGCTCATACAGGCCTTAGAGGCAGTGTCTGCCCGATGCTGGCTCTATCAGCATGTTCAATAGGTTATCCGTTTATAGTGCTACTGTGCTTTTGTGCATCATGTTTGTCACTAAGGTTCAGCATGTAAATAATGTAGTGACAGCAAGTAAAGTATGATGCAAGTAACTACATGTATCAGTATTCAAGTAGCAGTTTATTCACAAGTTCAAGCAAGCACAGTAATTAAGCAGTAATTAATTATTAATTAAGTCGTACGGATACCTGGTTTAGTGAGGGTTGTCACACTTCTTACAACCAAATGTACACCAATGACATTCATAAAAGTAGGAGGCAATGCACATGATATTTTTTAATAAAATCAAGCAACCCATATTAAAATTTGGAGTGGGATATGAAGTATAAATTACCGAAATTTATTCTTCATACAATATACATGCTTGGGTGAAAAACTCGTATGCTACAGGTTCAAGATCACATTCATTGACAGCCTGTATCATGTAGAGCCAGAAGAGGTCAGAGAAAATATGAATATATTAAAAACTTTAATTCATAGACATACCTCAGCACATTCCAAATATAACCTCAATGCAAGCTTGGGTACCGGAACCATTGACAAAACCTTAATTGTCTGATACAATAAGCCAAAAAAAACATGCATGTTAGAATCATAATTTGACAATTCTAAAGAGCTTTGAAGTTTTAGTTCTCCGTTGCTCTTGGTTTTTAAAGTTGATGCTAGAAATTTCATTACATGAAAATGGTATTTCCTATGAAATTTAAATTCAATAATGGGTCTAAATGCAATAACAAAACTGAAAACCAATTCTTCCTAGTGAGAAGAAAACACACTTGATCTGATGCAGATGATACCATACCACAACCTCACCCATCGCAGCCTATCTCTTCGCCGTCATCCATTGCCGTCCTCGCATCCACCTGACCCACTGCATGCCCACAGAAAAGAAATGTAATAATAGTAATCAATAACCTCCAGTTATAAAAAAATTGAGGTTTCAAGGTTTAAAGCACCTAGGCCATAAAAGTTTATACTTTTTGTCATAAAATGTTGGAAGTTTTTTCGTACTGAAATCTATAGAGCAACAAAAATTCATATTCACTATCAAGAAAATCTCAATATTGCCTAAAAAATATAGGATTTCCATAAACTGGTTTTAGAAATCAAGTTTGACAAAACAATATATACACTCAACGTATTTGAAGTACACATTCATTCTTTATACCCAAATTCAAAGGGTGATTGATATGAAGAAGAAACGGCTTAGAAAAATATTATATCTTAAATTCTTTTACACATTTTCCATAATAAACACAAATCAAGAAACTCATAATTAAGAACCCTAAAGGCCAAACAACATCTCAAATGAAACAAACATATTATCAAACAACAATCAACGAATTGAATCAATTGATTCGATCAACGAACAGAAACATACCTACATGACATTGAATGACAGAAACAAAAACTCACCAGCTTTATATGTAATACCAGTCAAGATCATAGGGAACATGTTTCTTAAAGGTACCAATATTCAATATATCAGTCCAGTCCATTCCATTCAGGAAGCTTCTCCATCTGTGGAACATACAATCATCAATAAAGTGTAAAAATTACTCGGTAGTAGATTTGAAAGTATTAGTCAATGTAATAAATATCTAAAACAACTTATTGTAACCCAACATTATTTCAATATCATGTGTATAAATGCCAAGCGAGTCAAAACAAACTATGAAATCATATTCACCACAAACTATCTGAAGCAATATCTCTGACCCGAATCTATATCTTCCATTTCATATTCATCAGCTACATATTAATACCAATTTTTATCAACATCTTCCATAACAGCCGGAAATCATCTGCCAAAAGAGGAGAAAAAAGAATATTAAGAATATTAAAGTCATACTTGCGAACTGCATTAATTTTGTTGGAAAGTCCAAAAATGGGATTTTTTATTAGGCAAATCGCAAACTGATTAAGTGTAAAAATAAACACATTAAATCAGCAACATGATACTTAGCAATTGACACACACCACCAATGGTCCTATATGTGTGCGCAAGCATTATAAAATGCATGTCATAAAGATGTTATAATTTACCCAATCTCAGGCGCCACGCACTCGCTCAACGCCATACTCCATTCCATCATATACTCCAGCTACACTCCCTATCAAGGATGAATGATATTAGTTTCCTATTTTGATTCAAAAGAACAACATTAGAGTGGTATGATGAACACTTACCCCAATTTTTATTCGATTTCTCTTTATTAATTACACAACCACACCAACAACATATACTTCATGTCCTCGACCACCAGGACACTAACTTCTCTTGTAACTCCATCAAGGGTCATTATTTCCAAATAATTGAAGACCTTATTTTGACAAAGATATATAAAATGGAAATTAATCCCCAATGGATTGATCTTCTTAGAGTCACCACCAAGCTTGCTCATAACATATCACATACAATAGACAATACATAGATGCTAAAAATACTAAATAAAAGTAAATAATAAACAATCAACCGGTGTATATAGAAATAAAAATAAGATTAAACCTCAAGTTTTCCATTTGCTTCAAGGAAACGAACAACTTGATCAGCTACAACGACATCTTTTTTCGTTTCCTTTTTGCGCAACACCTTGTTGCTTCAGTAGAGCTATAATACAAAAACAAAACATGGTTGATACGAAAAGACGTTCTTGGTTTTAATAAAATAAATTAGCTATGTTAAATTAATCTTAACGATAAATAACATCAGTCAACGTTTTGACTTTTGAAATTACAAAAACTTAAAAAATACAATTCATAAGTGTTAAAATTTAATATAGTATCCAAAATCCAAAACAACATATATAGTGAAAACATTATCATGCGTGAATCATAAAAGTTTCAATAAAGCACAATGTATTATGATGTATCCACACCAAAACAAAAAAGATAGTTTGACCAGTTGACGAAGTTTCCCCCTAGTTCTTTGACACCTCGGATACTAACAACATACCTTTAATTTCCAAAAAAGTTGAACATGCATCAATCACAAACAACTATACCATTGTCCTTCATGAACTGATGTCATCCTAAAACCACATACCTATACCATAAGAAATGTAATAAAATGTTGACTTAGATACGGAACATATTTCGACTTACTGGTTGCCTTAAGAAGGTAAAAATATATTATAATATCTTCATGCCCATGAAACATCTCAACACGCAAATTCATTTCCCATTCCATTTCTAGAAAAAGAGACATCATCTTCACTGTCATTAAAATAGCAATGTCTTTTGGAAGGTGCTAAAATGAAAGACATAAAATCAAATGCAAATCCATTCAAAAGTATATAGGTTATGATCACCTCCTATAACTATACCCTTAGCATCATAATGAAAGATAAAAGAATATTGCGTTGTAATGCAAGATGGAACCAAAGGCTGTAGTACCAAAGACACCACTTGGACCTGAAACTGACCCGAACCCATTTAGGGTAAACCCAAACCCAAAAAATTCGTGTTCGTGTCGTGTTTTCAGGTTGTGTAAGAAATTCACACCCCTAAAAAGAGCTGAAAGAGTATAGTTTTGACCCACATTTAAAATTACTCTATTTTAACCTATATTACACTCAAATCTTTATAAAAAAAATAATATTCAAAATTTTTAGAGAAAAGAATTTAACAAAGTGTTTGTATGTTGGCCCAACTCAAACCTGATCATTTTGACCCACATCTAGAATTATTCTTTTTGACCGACCCGTTCATTTTTCCACCTTTATGAGGATGTATTTGTGCATTGAAAGATTACCCATATTTGAAAAAGTATTGAGACTGATACTTAAGATAAAAATAATGCAAAACGCTTTACAACCATCCTCATAATATGATTGAGACAATACTTACATAATTTTAAGGCTACTTAAGCCATCTAGATCATTGCCAAATTACGTTAGCTTATTGAAACTCAGATTCTTGTCATTTTAAGTACAAAAAACTTATTGATTCTTGATTCTTAGATTTGAGTCATCCAATTCTTGATCGCTCCAATAGAGACTTTGGTAAATAGCCAAATAGTTTAGTTCCCTTTAAATCCCAAGTGTACATAAAAAATAAAAATAAAAACTTGGAGATCATTTCTAGAAAGAATTTGAGCATACTTGGATAAGATATACCTATGGGGCCAAATCTTTAAATCCTCTCCAGAGGGTTTAAGTAACAAATCAATAAAAATTGGCATTGGCATTAAATAGAAATGTAGGGGCCAGGTTCTATGGTCTATACTCTGTCTCTAACAAATCCATGTGTTTCAATAAGGCCTAAAGTTGAGAACTGCATCAAGAAAGCATGTATGTGAATTAAATAGAAAAAGAAAAAAGAAACACATACCTGCTAGAGCATAAATCAACTAATCTCCTTGCTATTGACAAAAAAAAAAACAACTCTTCCCCTTGCTCATTTTATGAAGAAAGTTAACCAAAGCAATTGTTCCATAAAAATGCAAACCTATAAATATGTGTACCTTTAAATAATTAAGATCTACAAATGTTAGTTATTTCATATTGAATTATGTTCCTTAAAACTCACTTATAATCAACTTTAACTCTTTAAGGATAGGTTTATTATCCATGTAAAAAGCTCCCATTA